>MU226026.1:285879-301669 GCA_018584345.1 Thuja plicata
AAGATAACCATCTAGTCTCTCATACCAAGCTCTTGGGGCCTGTTTAAGTCCATAGAGTGCTTTCTTCAATCTGCATACCATGTCTAGTTTATCTGATAGATTAAATCCTTCAGGCTGTTCTATGTAGATTTCTTCCTTCAAGTCACCATTCAGAAAGGCTAATTTGACATCCATTTGATATACTTTGAAGTCTTTGAATGTTGCATAGGCCAAGAATAACTTAATGGCTTCTATTCTTCTCACAGGGGCAAATGTGTCAGTGTAATCTATCCCTTCCCTTTGCACATATCCTTTACACACTAGTCTTTCTTTGTTTCTGACCACTGTAACATCTTTATTCATCTTGTTCTTGAATACCCACTTTGTTCCAATCACATTTTTGTCACTAGGTCTAGGAACCAATTCCCATGTATCATTTTTGATTATTTGATCTAATTCTTCTTCCATTGCTTTCTGCCAATCAGAATCCTTGCAAGCATCTTCAACATTTAAAGGTTCAATCTATGAAAGTAAACATACCTCTTCATCCACTATTAAAATTTTTGCTTTAGATCTAGTCAAAACATTGTTGCTCTGATCTCCAATGATATCATCTTTTGATTGATACCTAGATGTTAATTTTGTAAATTTTGGTGTGACATCCTCATCTGTAATCTGTGATACTTCTTTTCTTGATTCAGGTTCTTACATGATACATCAATGCAATCAATCATTTCTTCAATAACAATGTATTTACTATTAGGCCTAGGTTCATCCTCAATCATAGGTGCATATTCATAGAACCTCTCTTGAACCATGAACTTCTCATCAATCTTTACATGAGTACTTTCAATTATCTTCTTTAATCTTAAATTGAAACATCTATATGCTTTACTTTTAGTAGAATAACCAAGGAAAATACCTTCATCGTTTCTAGCATCAAACTTGCCAACACCATCATCTCTCTTGATGTAGCACTTGCTGCCAAAGATTCTAAATTATTTTACTATAGGTACATTACCAAACTAAAGTTCATAAGGTGTCTTATATGTGCCTGGTCTTATTTGTGTTTTGTTGATAGTATAGACTATTGTATTGACTACATCTCTCCAATAGGTGTGCACAACTTTTCCTTCAATCATCATAGTGTGCGTTGTATCAAGTATGATCCTATTCCTTCTTTCTACTATCCCATTCTATTGAGGGGTTCTAGGTGCACTCAACTATCTTTTGATTCCATGTTCTTCATAGTAGTCATAAAACTGGTCAGATGTGAATTCTCCTCCTCTATCTGATCTTAGACATTTTAGTTTTAATCTAGATTCATTCTCAACTTTGGCTTTGAATATTTTGAACTTCTCAAAGGCTTTAGATTTATCCTTTAAGAACACAACCCACATCATGCTTGAAAAATCATCAACAAACAAAATGAAATACCTTTCTCCGTAGTATGATCTTGTTTGAGTAGGAGCACATAAATCTGTATGCACTAGGTCTAACTTGTTTTCAGCCGAGTTCTGCTTGCTTCTGAAGGAGCTTCTTACATGCTTTCCCGTAACACATTCCCTGCACATTGTTTCAACTAATCTTGCAATACTTGGAAGGTCTCTAATTTCCTTGACATTGCTTATCTTTACTATATTATCAAAATTGATATGACAGAGTCTCTTGTGCCATAACCAACTATCATCCACTTTTGCAACAAAACAACTTACATCTGAATTGAGATGAAAAATATTACCTTTTTTTTTTTAGCCTGATGTAATCATGTCTCTTTATTTTTTTCTAATGATGAATTTGTTGTCTTTGAATTCCAAATGATAACCTTTATTGAGTAGCTGTCCAACACTTAGTAAATTGTGATGTCATCCATCATTTGTCTTATTCTTTCCATCTAGGGTGATAGATCCTCTGCCTATGATAGGTTTGGGAGTGTTATCTCTAAATATAACCATACCACCTTTGTACTTATCTAGATGAACAAATCTATCTTTATCACCTATCATGTGGTGAGAGCATCCACTGTCAATGATCCAATCAGTTCTGATGTCTGCTTTAGAAATTAGGGCTAACTCCTGTGCTTCCTTTTCATCTTCAATGTGCATTTCCTCAAGCAATTTTTCCATGTCTTTAAGGGAAATGAATCCAATTTCATCTTCTCCCGAGTCTTCATCAGTTACACCTTCTTCAACATGATAGAATTCCTTTCTATATTTTAGTTTATAATCAGATCTGAATTTTTTTAGTCTTGTAGGACACTTGGATGCAAAGTGGTCAATCTTATTGCATGAAAAACATTTGAATGGCAATTGTCCTTCATACTTGCCTTTGCCTTTTCTTTCCTTCTTAGCAATCATAGCAATGATTTCTTCTAGTTCTTCATCAACTTCTTCTTTCTCATTATTGTTAGAGATGTGTAAAGGTTTCTTACCATAAACTGAGGCTTTGAAGGTTGTTTCACTTTTGGTTTCAGTCTTCAATCTTGATATCTCAAATGCAGAGATTTTACTGATCAAAGTCTCTCTCTTGAAGTCTTGTGAAAATTGCATGGTTTCATCTAGAATATTGATCTTTCTCTCATAGTCTATTGTTAAAGTAGTCATCAACTTGTCCATTATGTCTTCTTCTGATATTTCTCCACCATTGTTTCTGATTCTAGAAACTTCTTTATATATCCTCTGATTGTAGGCTCTGATGTTCTCTTCAGGTAACATCTCAAGATTGTTGTATTTCTTTTTCCATGTCTTCCTGTGTGCAGTATTTTCTTGGATATCTCCTTCAAACATGTCTTGTAAATACTTCCATATTGTGTATGCCTTGTCTACTTTCTTGATCTCAAAGAATTCACTGTCAGATAGTGCACTTATAAAGGGCTTCTTTGGCAACTGCATTAGCTGTGAATGTATCCTTTTGTTTACTAGTAGCATCATCTCTTGAGGGGTATTTTAGAGAGGGAATAACAACTTCTTATGTGGCTATCTCAAATATGTCAAAACCAACACACTGTAGATGTGTTATCATTTTGTTCTTCCAATCTAGATAATTCTCTTCATCAAACTTAGGGCTCTCTTTTCTGAAGTATGCCATCTAATCTACCTTAAGCTATTTAGGCTTTCTCTTCAAGGCACTTGGCTCTGATACCAATTGTTAGAATAGTCCCAAAGGATAACTGAGAGGGGGGGATGAATTAGTTATCAACTAATTAAATTATTTTATTCTTTCTAATTCTAGAATACAATAAAGTAAATTCACATTCAAATAACACAATAGACAACACCACAAATTGGTTTTGGGGAAACCAAATGGTAAAAACCCCAGTGGGAATTAACACCCACAATGAACTATACTTGTTTATAATAATCCCTGTTAGAATATCTTGCAACCCTATTAGGATTTGTTATTTACAATGCAATAAGTGTAGTGACCTGGTTAAGGGTATGACCCTATTAGGAGTCTTTTACAAATAACCTTGTTAAGGGTGAGGACTCACTATCCCAAAGCTCACTTCTTTAATGGTGAAGGCTACAACCTTCTATAGAACAGATATGCACTATATCTGACGATGAATTGTAGAGTAGACCTATTGTCTTGATTAGTTCCAATGTATTTTAATCTTTCACTTCTTCTTCAAATAGATCCTTGATGAATGAAACACAACTGATATTCTACTCTATACTTTTTTTGTCTCTTATCTTCTCATTCACACTTAGCATTTCACAAATAAACTACTATAAGTATCTTCCTCAAAGTATGAGATCATGGGACCTATTAGGAAACTCTTCATAACATATTTTTTGGCTTAACTAACCACACAAGCATAATTAAAACCATGCAATATAAACTAAATAGATGTGATGCTTCACAAAGTCAGCCTCACCAAATTAACTCTAACATTGCAATCTTGTTGAAACACATGTGGTGCCTTTAGATAACTATCTAAAAATCATAATTAAACTTGAATATACACACACATATCCTGAAGATAAGCACAACTCAAGAACCAATGCAATACATCAGCTCTATACAGACAAACTCTAGAAACTATAACTGCTGTGTTAGCACTTTTTCTTGTACCTCAACCTTAGAATGATAGTATACTGATTATACTTAAATGCAAACTCCTTTATGACAAGAGAAAGGCTAATTGCTAAGGACTGGATAAGGTCCTTCTTCTTTTTGAGCTCCACAAATATTCAGGCAGGTTTTACCTCTTAAGATTGCTGTTAACACAATATTTGTTGATGTGGACACTGACTAGTTATGTATCTTTACTGAACCAACTTATGAATTATCTTGCAAATGACCAAGCATACCCATAAACAAGATATTACCATACAAACCATAGTTATAATCATAACAACAACCAGTGATACAAGGATTCTCATCCTTCTTCCTTTTCTTTATAGGAGGGATAACCTAAGAGATTCACTCTTTAAGGAATCAATAATATGGACAATGTCCTGCTGACAGAGGTCCTTTAACAAGTTTCACTTGTATGCTATTAGTAACAGAGTATTTTAATTGATTTGGTTTTGATATAATGAAACAACTCAGACATAGATAGATAATCAGATTGTTTTCTAAACCAGTGCCTATCCTTTGGGCTGTAGAGTCAATAATAAGCAAAGATATCACCAAAACAAGATACACTGAACTGCCTTATAGCTCATACAATTAAGATAGGTTTCCTTACAAACTATCTTGTCACCTCAAGACTACTGTATCAAATCCTTAAACAAAGTAGTATGCCCCTTGAAGTTATTCACAACATTTAATTCTTTCCTTGAAAGAAACTTGTAAACAATTAAATGGTTACCTTATAACCAGAGTGTTACAGAATACCTGATAAACTTTAACACAAAAAATCATACACACAAGGTAAAGAGACAACAGTAGAAGAGAGTAAAATTGCACCATATATTATTTATGTGATCCAGCTTGTTGTACATGAAAGATTACACAACTCGAAAAGATAGATAGAAATCCAGAAGATCTGAATTCTGTGATATATTATCTCTTTCTTCACAAAAATGTTCCAAAATCAAAAGACCCTTAACTATTACAAGTCTTATGCTATATATAGATTCTAGACCATCTTGGAATCCCTAAGGATGCAACAAGCTTCAGATGGTCTCAAAACCCTAACCCTAAAGATACAAGAGAGACAAAAGAAAGAGAGAGAAGAAGCGGTGAGGTGACTGAGTCAAAAAGGTATAAACAGATATCTCTTGTTATTCTCCCGACCTCGCGACTGCATTCTGATTTGTAGATGGTAGCTGGTGTAGTTATGCGAAGGCCTGGTAGTTGTTCTCACCTGCTCACCTACATCTCCTTCTGAAATAACTGTCCATCTTATCTATGAACAGTGCAGTGCCATGTGTCTACCTCAATCATCATCCAAAATTTCTTCCTCTACCACAGGTTTCTTTTTCTTCGGTTTTGTCATGACTTCCCGTGCCTTTAATTCATCATTTGTTGGCCAATTGAAGTCCTGGGTACTCTGTACCTGCACCTTTTGTCTGTCCCATCTTACATTGGTGATATTCTTGACATCAAGTAGGAACTTGTTGATATCTGTCTCAGCTTTGAATGCCTCATCCAATATTAAATTAAACCCATCTATATCAACCTCGGTTCCCAAAAGAAAAGCCTCTTCACTAGGCATCTTGGTGTCAAACTCACTCCTCCAGGCATCTATAGCTTTTACCTGGTCATCTTCTGCTTTCAAGGTAGGAATAAACCTATTGAAATCAGCTGAAAAGAGACTTAATTTAGCCTCTATTTGGTTCAATTTTCCTTTGAAAAATGAGAGAGTAATGTTTACCCTTTTAATCTCATCTTCTACCTCTGTTACAATTGGAGGAAAGTCTACCCTTATCATCTGCAAAGATGTCAATTTCTCAAATAAACTTGCCCTGGCAGACCACTTTGTGAAGTATGGGTTTAGAATTATAAGGTACCTTAATACCTCAGCATACAATATAGGCAATTTATTATAAGTATTGATTACAACATCAGCTTTTTCTTTGAGGATCTCAATCCTATGTTGTAACATACCTTTCAATGCTTTCAATGCTATTGCATTTCCCTTTTCTTCATCCACCTTTTGTTCCACAGCCTCTTCTGATTTAGGCTTATCTTCAATCTGCATAGGTGCTGGTTGTGCTAGCACATACACTACTTCTGGTTTTGCTTCCAATTCATCAGTTAATGTCTTTATCATTTGATCTCTTTGGTATAGTTGTATATGGCACATGTCTCTGTCTTTAGATAGTGCACTTGTTTCCTCTAGTAAAGTAGTATACCTTTTAGACAATTGCTTTGTCTTATCCTCATTTAGTTGAGCCCAGTGTGTCACTATTTGAGAAATCTCTAGGTCCCCTGTATTCTGTACTGACCACACCATCTGATTCCCTACCATATTCTCTTGAATATTTACTAATTGGGGCTTTTGATCTTTAGGGCTCAAATTCTACATAGCAAAGGCTTGAGACTTTGGGTCATACCCAAATCCTTTGATCATTTCTCCTACTTGGACTTTACTGACCATTTTAAGGTCAGCCTGCTTTCTGATTTGATCTATGACGAATGTAGATGCCAAATCCCAGCCTTCAGCCAATAAAATTCCACTTCCTAGTACCATTTTTCTAGCATCCTCAGGAGAGATGTCCTCAACCTCAGGATCATAATTTTGTAGGGCCACGAGAGCTTCATTGGTAATTGTTTCTTTTCCATCCACAAGTAATTGGGATTTTAGCTGCTCTGCTTTGTGCCACCTGAGGAAGTCTTTGAATTCTTCTATCTTCACAAAGTTTTCATCATCCAGCAATTTCTGCTGGCTAAGCAATCTTTCATCCACACATGTCCTTAGTGGGATCTCAACTCCATCTTCTGGATCAGGCATTTTATTCTTGCCTTGTCTGATTATTTTTCTCAGGTTATGATCATATAACCTAATGCCAGGTATCAAGGCCTTAACCTTGTCCTTTTTCTTGCTCTGTCCCTCTGCTGAAGGCTGGCCTAACTCCAATTTCTGCCTCTTTGCAGCAGGCTCTTCCAAATCATCAGGTTGTGTTGCAATTGTTAAATCTATAATATGTTGTTCTTCTCCTTGCAACTGTGGGATCTCAGCCATTTCTTGCCCTGAGGCTTGTTGTGGTGGAGGAGACATGTGAGGACGTGCATAGTCACTATCATCACCACTATCATACTCTGATTCTGAATGCTCAGGAGACTGAGCACCTTTCTTAGCAAGGACTCTATCTAATTGATCTAACAACACATAGTAGTTGTCAATCATAGCTTTTATCCTGTCAAAATACATGAGGTCAGGGTAAAAACCCCCAAAGGATAAACCATTCCTCTTTATTTGAGTCTGCAGCTTGAGCAACTCTTGGATTCTCAATCTTCTCATATGGATGTCATCTTCATCCAAGGTATTTCTTGTTGCATCCTACTCTATACATTCACAATGAACATTGGTATTTTGGATAGTAGGGGTGTACAATTTCCTGACCCCTGCCATGAAGCCTTCTGGGTCAATATATCTGTAAGGGGCTGCCCTCATTCTGAACTTTTCCAACCATTGACCTACTTCATCTATGACATTCTTACCAATTGTAAAATTTGCAATCTTAAATTGCCTAGGGGTTATAGTCCCCTTTTTATGTGGTGCAAAATGTTCATTATCAGTTAACATCAGCTGCCAGATGAATTCCATAGCAGCAACTCTCATAGGCACATGGTAAGGTAATATATGAGGTGGGTGAATACACCCATATACTCTGATTATGGTGAAGTTCTCCTCCAAGAAGAAGTCACCCCAGTTATGGTTTCTAGGCCAATTGTCTAAATACTCACAAGGCCTAAGTAATTGTATGACCTTCAAAGGAATTCTAGTCCTACTTATTCCTAGGCTTTGTATAATTGGATACACAATCCAATTTTGGAAGGCACAAAAGTCACAATCTCTGGAAGTATAGTTCCAAACCCTAACCCAAAACTGGATAGGATTTGGTTGTGCCTGAAAGAATCTCTGAGGGGATAAGTTATGGGGATCCATGATTGCAAAATTGAAATGCAAGAGAAGGTGCATCAGGACTTAATAATGCAAGAATTTTGGCTCCTTCTCCTTAGGGTTCTTTAATTTCTTCTGTGTTGCAACAACACCCTCATGCATTTCATCGATTATATGCTGAATATAATCATAACTGGTGCTTGAATGCACCTCTTGCAGGTCTAAAACCATCATTAAGATGCCATGACCTATTCTTTCTGCATCTCCATCTATCCCTAGCACTCTGCAAAGGGCATAAGAATTTTACTTGATATTAAAATGTAGGTCCTTGTAATAATATGGATATGGTTTAGCCTTAGGACCTAAATGATTTCTCAATTCTTTTGGCATATGCTTCTGTAACAAGATTTTTGCAATTCTGGGCTTGGCACTATACCTCTTTTCTTGCCTCTTTATGTCAATTTTGGTAGACATAGTGCTAAATAGGCCAAAGGCTAGCATGAATGAGTTTCTGTTCAAAATTAACAAGGTAGTGCCATCATCCCTTTTAATGGTCTTTGTGAGGGTATCATAATGATTTGCTAGGTCAAGAAATAGGTCTACATCTAAGAACACATCAGGAACTAATAACCTAGCCAGACCACATGTCCAAGGGTTTGAAATTGGGATGGGCTTATCAGAATTCTTATAGAAATAGGTAAAGAGAGAATACCTTGTTGTGCCCGGGGTAGCAGCATCTCAGATGTCCATGAATTCATCCTTAAAAACACCTGCATCAACCTTCTTGTTTTGTGTTGAACCTGGCAGAAGCTGGATAAACTCATCAGAGAAGCTCGGTTTTCTTTTCTATTCTTCTCCACTGCCTCCACTTGTAGAAGCGACGCTCACAGCTCTACTTATCTCTGCAACACCTTGAATTTCTTTCCTTTAACTGATATTGAAACAAATCTAATCTCCAATGTTAGCTGTCTGTTCTGAGCACAATCCTCTGCACTTTTAGAAATCTCTTATCACCTTGGATACACTGCAACTAAACAGAATATCTCCTTCACTGAAAACCTAGCAACCTGGCTCTGAAATATGAAAACTTGATAAAGGAAAATGAATGTATTTATCATCTATTTATAGCCATGATTCAGAGTACACAGCTCATAATTCAGAAACATCAGTTCTGTCATTAATTTGCTATGCCGTGAACTTTAAAAAACCTAGCTGTAGTTGCATGAAGTTGACAGGAGATCAAATTTTTCAAATATGGATCCTTGGCGCAATCATATAACGTTTAAAGAGAGCTGACATGTCATCTTTTAATTTGTTACTTGTCTCACATCTCAGCTACCCTTTTGCACTGTAATCAAAATAAGAGTCTGTGATTTGTTGCCGAGTGATTCATTCTATCATGTCAACCATGTGCCACCATTTTTTAGATCTCATGATCAGGCAACATCGTGACTGCATTAAGTCTCTTTGTCGCGAGCCTTTATCTTTAACCATGGTTATATCTCCAAACTTGGTGACAATGTATTTTCTATACCCTGGCTGACCCAAGTGATCTTCTGGCGACCTCGCGACATAACTGAAATCAAAGTCACATGGATTTATTCTTAACTCATATTTCTTTTCAAGACTTGGTGACTAGCCGTTACTATTAACCCTTACGGTTGTCTCCTTTTTGCTGGATGCTCATGTTCCTTTTCAAGACTAAGCGACAACCTTTAGTCACCCAGTCGGGAGATACATTCAACTTTTCCTTAATACGTTGCATGTGCCTTTTCTTTTCTTCTGGCAAATTTTCAACATACCCTAATCGCCAAGTCGGAAGGACTTTTCCCGAGGGGCAGTTCTCTTTCCAGACTTCGCGACTGCCGCTGGATCTTCTGATTCTTCATCTGACAGCTGTCATTTAATCGCTTAATGATCAAACATGCCCTTAAATTATTTGGAGACCTTGCGACTGAAGGCAAAAATACCTTAGTCTTGAATTAGCTTAATCCATTTCTCCATTCTAGCGACCTCGCGACAACCACCTACTTTATGATAGATGTTACGTGATCATTAGTTCACTTGATGCACAACTGGAAACTGAGATATTACTCCTATTTTGCCGACATCCTGACTGAGCAATGCCGCAAACCTGAAATGGTTAGTCGCGTAGTCTGAAAAGAAATCTCTTAACCGCCATCCTATTCTGAGACCATGCGACTGAAGGAAAACCTAACCTTGAACTTTGGCTTGATCTGGCGACAACACGATATGAAGTAATCGTGAAGTCTGAGAACATTTTTCATAACTGTTGATTTCTCCCACGATCACCCGACTAAGCAGTGGGTCCCATTTTATAAAGCTTATGACACGAAGTTCTTGCGACTTCCCGACTGAAAGAAATCGCCAAGTCTCAGAATGCTGAAGGAATATTCTATTTCTGATCGAGACTACGCGACATAAAGGAAAAGCAAAGTCGGGAGAGCATTTGGTATATTCATTATGGGTAACGCGATGAAGTGACTTAACTTAAAACACATGTCTTTAGTGAATGAAAAAGGTAACGCTGAAACATAAGACATGACCTAGGGTTTCAATTTTATCGTGCAAAACATGGATACTTAGGGTTTTTTTAGGGTTTTAGCAATTTTGGCAAGGTTTAGACATGAGAACCTAAAATTTTACAGAGGTAAGGCAACTTTGAACAAGAGATAGATGAATAGTGCACATCAAGACTCAGAGGGTAGGACAAAGAACCAGGAAAACAAGCAAAAACAAGAAATACAACCAATAGTGGCTCTGATTGTGGATTGGCTAAACTCAATTTATGACAAAGAACCATAGAATCTCTGGTTGCAGACCAACTAACTCAGAGAAAAACGCTAAAGCAAGAAGGGAAATATGTACAGAATTTACAAACAAGGGACAAGGAAAAGAGAATATAATACATACTTGCTTATGCATCTTGGACCTTTACTCAAAGAAAGGCTTCAAAAACTGCCCATGCACAGGCAATTCAAAAAGATCTCCTTCCATACTCTTCAATAAGTATGAGTCTTTGCCAAATTTCTCAGCAATAATGAATGGTCCCAACCACAAAGACTCAAACTTTTTGTGCTTACCTTTATCTTCTGCCCTTGCATTCCATTGGAGAACTAGATCATCAATTTGGAACTTTCTCTCAGTAGCCCTCCTGTCAAAAAGATATTTCATTTTGTGTTGCAGCTTCACATTTTATTTCTGACTATTTCTCCTCATCTCATCCAATTCATTCAGCTGCATCATTCTATTTTGCATGTTGTCAGAAACATCTAAATGTTCTTCTTGTATGTATTGGCAAATAGGCAGTAAATTGTTAATAGGCAACCTTGCTTGCAAACCATACACCAACTCAAAAGGTGATTGACCAGCTGCCTTCTTGAGTGTTATCCTATCAGCCCAAAGAGCTAATCTCAATTTTGTGTGCCATGCCCTCTTGTTTTGTTCCAGAGTTCTTTTCAATATTTTCAAAAGGATTTTATTGCTAGACTCAGCCTGTCCATTGGCCTGTGGATGATATGGGGATGAATATGATATGGTAATCCCATACTGCTCACAGAAACTTATCATTTCTTCTGATCTGAAACTCATAGCATTGTCCATTACTAATTTATTTGGCACACAAAATCTGATCAAAATATTTTCTAGCAAGAATTCAGTAACCACCTTACTAGTTTCTTTCCTTGTGGGGATTGCCTCAATCCATTTAGTAAATTAATCTGTGGCAACTAGAATCCAACTGTGCCCTGCACTAGACTTTTCTTGAAATTCACCAATAAAATCAATGCCCCATACAGTAAAAGGAGCCTCTTTGCTTACTGGGTTGAGTAATAGAGCACCTGTAAATTTTATCTTATTGGAGAACCTCTGACATGGTTCACATTTCCTAACATGCATATAAGTATCCTTGAACAGAGTAGGCCAATAATATCCTGCCCTCAAAATTTTATGGGCAGTGGTCTTAGCAGAAAAATGACCTCCACACTCTCCTTCATGCATCTCAATTAGGATTTTATCAGCTTGATACTTGTCAAGGCATAGTAATAGAACACCATTCTTATCTTTCCAGAATAAATCTCCTTGAATCAAAACATACCTTTGAGCTTGTAATTTCAAACTCCTCTTTTGATTATCAGACAAATGATCAGGGCATTTAGCATTTTTGAGGAAAAACACAATGTCAGCATAATATGGTTGTCTCTCTATACTGGTAATGGCTTGATCATATGCCTCTGTTTGATTTGTTTGTACAAGATCCAGGTTCTCCTCTATCATAAGCTTGGCCAAGCCTTGACCTCTTACCAACTTGGTGATATTAATATCCAAATTAAACTCCTGAATCCTTGTAATCCACTTGCACCTCTTACCAGTAACCTCTGACTGGGTAAGAATATCCTTTACTGCTGAATGTGGAACATAGGCCTGCACCTTGGCACACACCAAGTAAGGCCTGAAAGACTTGACAGCCTTTACCAATACATAGGCTTGCTTCTCCATTATATCATAATTAAGTTCTGCAACCTGCAAGGATTTACTATAAAAGGCTATTGGGTGTTCAAATCCATGCTCATCTTTCTGAAGCAAAATTACAGCAATTTTATGGAATGATGCAAATGAAAACAGGGAGAAAGGCTTAGTATAATCTGGGGATTTCAACGCTGGAGTTTCCTGCACTGCCTTCTTTATCCTTTCAAAAGCTTGTTGAGCGTCATCATTCCAAACAAACTTAGTATCCCTTTTCAATAACTTCACAATTGGTTTAACAATTTCAGCAAAATTTGCTACAAATCTTCTGACAAAATTAATCTTTCCTAAGAAAGATTGTACACCTTTTAAATTTTTTGGGGCAACTACCTTTTGAATTGCTTTGACCCTTTCAGGGTCTATTCTTACCCCTTCCTTAAACACTATATGTCCAAGAAATTTTCCCTCCTTAACTGCAAAATGACACTTCCTAGGGTTTAATGAAACACCATATTCTAATGCTTTATTAAAAATTTTACCCAAATTATCACAGTGATCATTAGCCCTCTTAGAATATGTAGTTAAGTCATCCTGATAAACAACCATGAATAAATCAATAAATTCTTTGAAAGTGTTAGAATATGTAATCTTTTCTTGGTGAAATATATTATAAACCAAGGTAGTTTAGTTTAATTTATTATGTAAGTAGGAGATTCCTATAGAATCCCTACATGAACACATGTCCTCTTATCCATGTGTGAGGACATAATATTCATTTGTAATTTCTTTTTTTTCTAGATTCCTCCTTAAGAGGAAATAGCACAAGTGGCACACACATTATGAATGTGGCTCACATGCACATGGGAGTTACATGCAACTCCTTTCTTCTCATCTCTACATAAGAGATGTTTATTTTCTCTCTCTCTCTCACTTTTTCATATTATTCACTCTTTCACACATTCACTTGCAACACTTAGTTTCTCTTTCTCTCGAAGCATTGTATGAGCATTTTGCTCTCATTTTTCTTCCTCTCTCTCTCTTAGGCTTTTTAGCCCATTCTTAATAATATCACGGAGGGTTTTTTATGCTTTTCCCCCTTCAAAAACTTCTTGTCTCCTTTGTTGTTTCATTTTGGTGTATACTCTAAGGATTAGCTTGATTCATAATAATCTTCCTTTTTCCTTACTCAATTGGATTATACGTTCCTAGCTCGAATTTATTTTCCATTTTAACATGGTATCAGAGCAGGTTTAATCCATTTTTGAGTTCATAGGTTTAAGCGATTATTATATCTCGGAGCACTCCAATTCGGAGACTCATTTTATGAGAGAGTTTCATTTTTGGGTTCTAACAATTGTGTTGCAGGTTGTTCTTAAAAAAAAAAAAAATATTCCCCTCTCCTTATTCTTATAGTTTTAAAAAAAAAAAAAAATTCATCTTTTATTTATATATATATTCTTAGTGTTTTTTTTTAAAAAAAAAATAATAATTTTTTTAATATATAAAATTTCTTTTTTTATAATAGTAGTTTTCATTTTTTAATGTATGTTTTTTTTAAAAAAAAAATTAATATAAAATCTTATTTTAATATATATATATAATATAAGTAATAATAATAAAATAAATAATTTTTTATAAAAAAAAAATAAAAAAATTTCACAAAATCTTCCCTCCCATTTTTTTCCCTCCCTTCGGCTCTTTTTAAATTTCATTTCAAACCCCCCTACCCTACCCCTAACCTACCCTACCCCGTGCCCTAACCCTTGCGGTGCTTTCATAAACCCCTAACCCTAATCTCTGCGCCTTTTGTCTTTCTTTCTGCTCATTTAACCCACTGTTTTTAACTCTGCCCGAGCGTTTTATCTTTTTCTTTCATTGAATCTGCGCTGCTCACTCCTTATCTCCTAGCGCTATCTGGTCTCACATTCTTCCCTCTCCGCGCGCACACCTTCTCTACATCACCTTTGTTTTCTTTTTCAACCCGTCGCTTCACTCTTTTCTCAGCGCTCAACTATTTCTCCTAACCGCAGCTCGCTGTCTGCTATCACTCTTTCCTATCGCTCTGCAATCTCTCTTAAATCGACCCCTCTTCAAAAAATAGCGCTTTTTCTTTTTCATTCGGCCGCTCCTTCTTTCTTCACTCTGTTGTTTTGCCAGTTCCGGTTTGGGCCTGCTGGATCACATCAAGTCCCTTACAAAAGGGCACTATCCCCTCTGCTGGATTGCAGACGGCTTCTCAAACCCGTAAGCGTAAATGCCCTGGAGGAGATTTTCATGCAATCCCATGGAATCAAAAAATTAAATAAAATCACACTCCTCTCGCTATCTGCGTTTTCTCTCCACGCTCTCTGTTTAGTTTCTAACTGCCGCTTCACTCATTATCCCGCCGACGCCATAGCCATCGAGAGAGGCTGGATGTCATCGCGATCTCATAGTAAAACAAAAGATATTTCACCAATCTTAACCCTGCGCAACCCCCGAACAGCCACTTCAAACTCATTTCACTGCACGTTTTTTTGTTTATTTGGGTTTGATAAATATTTGGGTTTGATAAATCTTGGGTTTGTTTATTTGGGTTTGTTCATTTGGGTTTGATAAATGTTTATTATCTTAGCTTTTGATTCTTATTCCTTTAGATTTAGGTTAATTTCTTTTAATAGATTTAATTTTGAATCTTATTCATTTAAATAAATTTAGTCATATATTCACTAGATTTAGTTTAAATAGCTTTAGCTTTTTTAATATTTTAGTTTATAATTAGATTCAGTTTAAATTCTTTAGTTTTTGTTAATTAAATTTAGTTATCTTTCGTATTCTTTTAATAATAGATTTAGTTTTATTTTTTTTCTAGTTTTAATTAGTTTCAGTTTCAATCTCTTAGTTTAAATCTTCAATATTAATCTTTTAATAGTAGATTTAGTTTCTTTCTTTAATCTTTTTTTCACTTTTTTCCAGATATATCTCTTTTAACATATCTTTTTTCTAATACTTGTTGCATGCAGGTTTTTTTTTCGATTTCTAACCTTTTTTTTGCTGCAGATCCTTTCCTGTCATATTATTATATTCAATCCGCAGATTATTAATTTTCTCTCTCTAATCCTTTTATGCATGCAGATTATTATTTTCTAATCTGTTTGCATGCAGGGTTTTTTTTCCAACATATTTTGCATGCAGGTGTTTCTTAACTTTTTCTGCAGGGGTTCAATTGTTCTTTTTAACCTTTTTCTTGCAGGGGTTATCCTTTTCACTCCTTCTTTTCAAATTTACTTATTTAAATCAATTAATCTTATCAATCTGGTTTCCTCAATC
>MU226026.1:308042-335309 GCA_018584345.1 Thuja plicata
AGTATTCATTTTGTAAGACATTTAATAATCTTTTGCACTAATCTCAGAGATTTTCCTTTTCAGAGTCGCCACCCAATAAATTGGGATGAATGAATAACTATCAAGGGTTAGTATGACAACAACAACTGGAATAAATTTTAAACCTTAATACACCAGAGATTTCTGAATATCCTTCTTCAAGCTTTTACAATCTTTATTCCCCAACAGAGGACTTTTGATCTTTTAAACAACTCTCCCCAGCAGAGGACTTTTGATCTTTTAAACAACTCTCCCCAGTAGAGTCGCCAATTTGTTAGCACTTTTTCTTGTACCTCAACCTTAGAATGACAGTATACTGATTATACTTAAATGCAAACTCCTTTATGACAAGAGAAAGGCTAATTGCTAAGGACTGGATAAGGTCCTTCTTCATTTTGAGCTCCACAAATACTCAGGCATGTTTTACCTCTTAATATTTTTGTTAACACAGTATTTGTTGATGTGGACACTGACTGGTTATGTATCTTTACTGAACCAACTTATGAATTATCTTGCAAATGACCAGGCATACCCATAAACAAGATATTACCATACAAACCATAGTTATAATCATAACAACAAACAGTGATACAAGTATTCTCATCCTTCTTCCTTTTCTTTATAGGAGGGATAACCTAGGAGATTCACTCTTTAAGGAATCAATAATATGGACAATGTCCTACTGACAGAGGTCCTTTAACAAGTTTCACTTGTATGTTCTTAGTAAAGAAGTATTTTAATTGATTTGGTTTTGATATAATGAAACAACTCAGACACAGATAGATAATCAGACTGTTTTCTAAACCAGTGCCTATCCTTTGGGCTGCAGAGTCAATAATAAGCAAAGATATCACCGAAAAAAGATACACTGAACTGCCTTACAGCTCATACAATTAAGATAGGTTTCCTTACAAACTATCTTGTCACCTCAAGACTACTGTATCAAATACTTAAACAAAGTAGTATGCCCCTTGAAGTTATTCACAACATTTAATTCTTTCCTTGAAAGAAAATTGTAAACAATTAAATGGTTACCTTATAACCAGAGTGTTACAAAATACCTGATAAAATTTAACATAGAAAAGCATACACACAAGGTAAAGAGACAACAGTAGAAGAGAGTAAAATTGCACCGTATATTATTTATGTGATCCAGCTTGTTGTACATGAAAGATTACACAACTTGAAAAGATAGATAGAAATCCAGAAGATCTAAATTCTGTGATATATTATCTCTTTCTTCACAAAAATGTTCCAAAATTAAAAGACCCTTAACTATTACAAGTCTTATGCTATATATAGATTCTAGACCATCTTGGAATCCCTAAGGATGCAACAAGCTTCGGATGGTCTCAAAACCCTAACCCTAAAGATACAAGAGAGACAAAAGAAAGAGAGAGAAGAAGCGGTGAGGTGACTGAGTCAAAAAGGTATAAACAGATATCTCTTGTTCTTCTCCCAACCTCGCGACTGCAATCTGATTTGTAGATGGTAGTTGGTGTAGTTATGCAAAGTCCTGGTAGTTTTTCTTTCCTGTTCACCTACATCTCCTTCTGAAATAACTTTCCATCTTATCTATGAACAGTGTAGCGCCATGTGTCTACCTCAGTCATCATCCAAAATTTCTTCCTCTACCATTGGTTTCTTTTTCTTCGGTGTTGTCATGACTTCCCATGCCTTTACTTCATCATCTGTTGGCCAATTGAAGTCCTGGGTACTCTATACCTGCACCTTTTGTCTGTCCCATCTTACATCGGTGATATTCTTGACATCAAGTAGGAACTTGTTGATATCTGTCTCAGCTTTGAATGCCTCATCCAATATTAAATTAAACCCATCTATATCAACCTCGATTCCCAAAAGAAAAGCCTCTTCACTAGTCATCTTGGTGTCAAACTCACTCCTCCAGGCATCTATAGCTTTTACCTGGTCATCTTCTCCTTTCAAGGCAAGAATAAACCTATTGAAATCAGCTGAAAAGAGACTTAATTTAGCCTCTATTTGGTTCAATTTTCCTTTGAAAAATGAGAGAGCAATGTTTACCCTTTTGATCTCATCTTCTACCTCTGTTACAATTGGAGGAAAGGCTGCCCTTATGTTCTACAAAGATGTCAATTTCTCAAATAAAGTTGCCCTAGCAGACCACTTTGTGAAGTATGGGTTTAGAATTATAAGGTACCTTAATACCTCAACATGCAATATAGGCAATTTATTATAAGTATTGATTACAACATCAGCTTTTTCTTTGAGGATCTCAATCCTATGTTGTAATATACTTTTAAATGCTTTCAATGCTATTGCATTTCCCTTTTCTTCATCCACCTTTTGTTCCACAGCCTCTTCTGATTTAGGCTTATCTTCAATCTTCATAGGTGGTGGTTGTGCTGGCACATACACTACTTCTGGTTTTGCTTCCAATTCATCAGTTAATGTCTTTATCATTTGATCTCTTTGGTATAGTTGTATATGGCACATGTCTCTGTCTTTAGACAGTGCACTTGTTTCCTCTAGTATAGTAGTATACCTTTCAGACAATTGCTTTGTCTTATCCTCATTTAGTTGAGCCCAGTGTGTCATTATTTGGGAAATCTCTAGGTCCCCTGTATTCTGTACTGACCACACCATCTGATTCCCTACCATATTCTCTTGAATATTTACTAATTGGGGCTTCTGATCTTTAGGGCTCAAATTCTACATAGCAAAGGCTTGAGACTTTGGGTCATACCCAAATCCTTTGATCATTTCTCCTACTTGGACTTCACTGACCATTTTAAGGTCCGCCTGCTTTCTGATTTGATCTATGATGAACGCAGATGCCAAATCCCAGCCTTCAGCCAATAAAATTCCACTTCCTAGTACCATTTTTCTAGCATCCTCAGGAGATATGTCCTCAACCTCAGGATCATAATTTTGTAGGGCCACGAGAGCTTCATTGGTAATTGTTTCTTTTCCATCCACAATTAATTGGGATTTTAGCTACTCTACTTTGTGCCACCTAAGGAAGTCTTTGAATTCTTCTGTCTTCACAAAGTTGTCATCATCCAGGAATTTTTGCTGGCTAAGCAATCTTTCATCCACACATGTCCTTAGTGGGATCTCAACTCCATCTTCTGGATCAGGCATTTGCTTCTTGCCTTGTCTGATTGCTTTTCTCAGGTTATGATCATATAACCTGGTGCTAGGTATCAAGGCCTTAACCTTGTCCTTTTCTTGCTCTGTCCCTCTGCTGAAGGCTGGCCTATCTCCAATTTCTGCCTCTTTGCAGCAGGCTCTTCGAAATCATTAGGCTGTGTTGCAATTGTTAAATCTATAATATGTTGTTCTGCTCCTTGCAACTGTGGGATTTTAGCCATTTCTTTCCCTGAGGCTTGTTATGGTGGAGGAGACATGTGAGGACGTGCATAGTCACTATCATCACCACTCTCATACTCTGATTCTGAATGCTTAGGAGACTGAGCACCTTTCTTAGCAAGGACTATATCTAATTGATCTAACAACACATAGTAGTTTTCAATCATAGCTTTTATCCTGTCAAAATACATGAGGTCAGGGTAAAAACCCCCCAAGGATAAACCATTCCTCTTTATTTGAGTCTGCATCTTGAGCAACTCTTGGATTCTCAATCTTCTCATGTGGATGTCATCTTCATCCAAGCTATTTCTTGTTGCATCCTCCTCTATACATTCACAATGAACATTGGTATTTGGGATAGTAGGGGTGTACAATTTCTTGACCCCTGCCATGAAGCCTTCTGGGTCAATATATCTGTAAGAGGCTGCCCCCATTCTGAACTTTTCCAACCATTGACCTACTTCATCTATGGCATTCTTACCAATTGTAAAATTTGCAATCTTAAATTGCCTAGGGGTTATAGTCCCCTTTTTATGTGGTGCGAAATGTTCATTATCAGTTAACATTAGCTACCAGATGAATTCCATAGCAGCAACTCTCATAGGCACATGATAAGGTAATATATGAGGTGGGTGAATACACCCATATACTCTGATTATGGTGAAGTTCTCCTCCAAGAAGAAGTCACCCCAGTTATAGTTTCCAGGCCAATTGTCTAAATACTCACAAGGCCTAAGTAATTGTATGACCTTCAAAGGAATTTTGGTCCTGCTTATTCCCAGGCTTTGTATAACTGGATACACAATCCAATTTTGGAAGGCACAAAAGTCACAATCTCTGGAAGTATAGTTCCAAACCCTAACCCAAAACTGGATAGGATTTGGTTGTGCCTGAAAGAATCTCTGAGGGGATAAGTTGTCGGGATCCATGATTGCAAAATTAAAATGCAAGAGAAGGTGCATCAGGACTGAATAATGCAGGAATTTTGGCTCCTTCTCCTTAGGGTTCTTTAATTTCTTCTATGTTGCAAAAAAACCCTTGTGCATTTCATCGATTATATGCTGAATATAATCATAACTGGTGCTTGAATGCACCTCTTGCAGGTCTAAACCCATCATTAAGATGCCATGACCTATTCTTTCTGCGTCTCCATCTATCCCTAGCACTCTGCAAAGGGCATAAGCATTGTACTTGATATTAAAATGTAGGTCCTTGTAATAATATGGATATGGTTCAGCCTTAGGACCTAAATGATTTCTCAATTCTTTTGGCATATGCTTCTATAACAAGCTTTTTGCAATTCTGGGCTTGGCACTATACCTCTTTTCTTGCCTCTTTATGTCAATTTTGGTAGACATAGTGCTAAATAGGCCAAAGGCTTGCATGAATGAGTTTCTGTTCAAAATTAACAAGGCAGTGCCATCATCCCTTTTAATGGTCTTTGTGAGGGTATCATAATGATTTTCTAGGTCAAGAAATAGGTCTACATCTAAGAACACATCAGGAACTAATAACCTAGCCAGACCACATGTCCAAGGGTTTGAAATTGGGATGGGCTTATCAGAATTCTTATAGAAATAGGTAAAGAGAGAATACCCTGTTGTGCCCAGGGTCGCAGCATCTTGGATGTCCGTGAATTCATCTTTAAAAACACCTGCATCAACCTTCTTGTTTTGTGTTGAACCTGGCAGAAGCTGGAGAAACTCATCAGAGAAGCTCAGTTTTCCTTTCTGTTCTTCTCCACTGCCTCCACTTGTAGAAGCGACGCTCATAGCTCTACTCATCTCTATAATACCTTGAATTTCTTTCCTTTAACCGATATTGAAACAAATCTAATCTCCAATGTCAGCTGTCTGTTTTGAGCACAATCCTCTGCACTTTTAGAAATCTCTGATCACCTTGGATACACTGCAACTAAACAGAATATCTCCTTCACTGAAAACCTAGCAACCTGGCTCTGAAATCTAAAAACTTGGTAAAGGCAAATGAATGCATTTATCATCTGTTTATAGCCATGATTCAGAGTACACACCTCATAATTCAGAAACATCAGTTCTGTCATTAATTTGCCATGTCGTGAACTTTGAAAAACCTAGCCGTAGTTGCACGAAGTTGACAAGAGATCAAATTTTTCAAATATGGATCCTTGGCGCAATCATATAACATTTAAGAGAGCTGACATGTCATCTTTTGATTTGTTACTTGTCTCACATCTTAGCTACCCTTTTGCACTGTAATCAAAATAAGAGTCTGTGATTTGTTGCCGAGTGATTCATTCTGTCATGTCAACCACGTGCCGCCATTTTTTAGATCTCGTGATCAGGTGACCTCGTGACTGCATTAAGTCTCTTTATCGGGAGCCTTTATCTTTAACCATGGTTCCATCTCCAGACTTGGTGACAATGTATTTTCTATACCCTGGCTGACGCAAGTGATCTTCTGGCGACCTCGCGACATAAGTGAAATCAAAGTCGCATGGAGTTATTCTTAACTCATCTTTCTTTTCAAGACTTGGCGACTAGCCATTACTATTAACCCTTACGATTGTCTCCTTGTCGCTGGATGCTCATGTTCCTTTTCAAGACTAAGCGACAACCTTCAGTCGCCTAGTCAGGAGATACATTCAACTTTTCCTTAATACATTGTATGTGCCTTTTCTTTCCTTCTGGCGACTTTCTGACATACCCTAATCGCCAAGTCAGAAGGACTTTTCCCCAGGGGCACTTCTGTTTCCACACTTCGCGACTGCCGCTGGATCTTCTGATTCTTCATCTGACAGCTATCGTTTAATCGCTTAATGATCGGGCATGCCCTTAAATTATTTGGAGACCTTGCGACTGAAGGCAAAAATACCTTAGTCTTGAAGTAGATTAATCCATTTCTCCATTCTGGTGACCTTGCGACAACCACCTACTTTATGACAGATGTTACGTGATCATTAGTTCACTTGATGCACAACTAGAAACTGAGATATTACTCCTGTTTTGGTGACATCCCGACTAAGCAATGCTGCAAACCTGAAATGATTAGTCGTGTAGTCTGAAAAGAAATCTCTTAACCGCCATCCTATTTTGAGACCATGTGACTGAAGGAAAACCTAACCGTGAACTTTGGCTTGATCTGGCGATAACGCGATATGAAGTAATCGTGAAGTCTGAGAACATTTTTCATAACTGTTGATTTCTCCCGTGATCACCTGACTAAGCAGTGGGTCCCATTTTATAAATCTTATGACACGAAGTTCTTGTGACTTCCTGACTGAAAGAAATTGCCAAGTCTCAGAATGCTGAAGGAATATTCTATTTCTGATCGAGACTACGCGACATAAAGGAAAAGCAAAGTTGGGAGAGCATTTGGTATATTCATTCTGGGTAACACGACGAGCTGACTTAAATTAAAACACATGTCTTTAGTGAATGAAAAAGGTAACGCTGAAACATAAGACATGACCTAGGGTTTCAATTTTATCGTGCAAAACATGGATACTTAGGGTTTTTTCAGGGTTTTAGCAATTTTGGCAAGGTTTAGACATGAGAACCTAAAATTTTACAGAGGTAAGGCAACTTTGAACAAGAGATAGCTGCATAGTGCACATCAGGACTCAGAGGGCAGGACAAAGAACCAGGAAAACAAGCAAAAATAGGAAATACAACCAACATGCCGCTAACAGAATTACACAACAAAACTAAAACTTCATATCTGAGTCTGTGTGTATGAACAAAACATAAACAATATGTCTACAACTTGAATATAACCGTGCAAGGATTGATAACATCATTCTGATAAGTACATATAGAACACTACTGTGTATTATATGTTTTCATCAATGACAAACATACAATCAACTAGCTGCCAGAAGTAAATCTCCAACAAAACCTAGATGGAACTCGCAGACAAACAAAAGGTATTCTATCTTGATCTCACTAAAAGTTCATGTTTTATTG
This sequence comes from Thuja plicata, assembly GCA_018584345.1. Lineage (NCBI taxonomy): Eukaryota > Viridiplantae > Streptophyta > Pinopsida > Cupressales > Cupressaceae > Thuja > Thuja plicata. The sequence goes on from MU226026.1 coordinate 315,356, forward strand.
CACAAGTAGAAGAAAGTTGGTTATGGCATAAAAGGTTATGTCATGTGAATTTTGATAACCTGGTCAACATAAGCAATAACAAAAGAGTAAGAGGTATTCCTATTTTGAAGAATCCTTAATTAGCAATATCCAAACAATGTCAAATTGTGAAGATGGGCAAGACTAGTTTCAAGAGAAAGAATTACAATACAGAAGAAGTCTTGGAGTTAGTGCATACTGACTTGTGTGGACCAATTGGTACAAGAAGTTACATAGGTGAGAATTATTTCATTATAGTTGTTGATGACCATTCCAGAATGATGTCTATTATGTTTCTCAAAGAAAAATCAGAAGTTTGAGTGGTACCTTGCCAGAGTTGAGAAGGAAACAAGAAAGAAACTTAAATGCTTAAGATCTAACAGAGGAGGTGAATTCATTTCTAATGAGTTCAATAAATTTTGCAATGAAAGAAGAATTAAGAGACAAGTATCTGCCCCAGGTATAACACAATAGAATGGGATAGTAGAATGAAGAAAAAGATCTATTATGGATTGTGCAAGAACCTTGATGATTGAAAAGAATGTTGCTACCAAATACTGGAAGGAATCCATCAACACTGCAATTCACACCTTGAATAGAGTTCAACTAAAGAAATGTACTGAGAAGACACCTTTTGAATTATTGTATGGCTATAAACCTAATGTTCATTATTTAAAATTAAATGTTACATCTTGAAGGAAGCAAGAAATGGAAAATTTGATGTAAAAGGTGATGAAGCTATATTCCTAGGTTACTCTTGCAAAAGAAAAGCACATAAATGTTTGAACCTTGCTACTCATAAGGTCATAGAAAGTGTACATGTAAAGATTGATGAATTTGCATAAAGAAGTGAAGAATAGAGCAATAAAGAGCCTGAGGACTATAGAAACTTTGTGAATTATGAACCTAATACTATACCTAAGACACATGCAATGGTGATTGGACAACAACCTTGTCAACCATTGAATTCATCAACACAAATCTTGTTGCAACCTGTGCAACCTGAGCTGCTAACTGAAGAAACCTATTCTTAGAATGAAGAATTTGAGTCATAGATAGAGGGAACCGAGTCACAAATAGAGGCACCTAAGTCTCAAACAGTGGTGCTCGAGTCTAGAACAGTGGAGGTCGAGTATCAGATAGAAGAGTCTGAGTATCAGATAAAAGAGTAGAACAAAATATTTGAACATGTTGAACCAAGTGGATCAAGCCTAGAATCAAAGAGGAAGGAACCTGTACTTGCAAAATATGTCAGAAGGCAACATGCATCTGAGAAAATAATTCGAGATAAGACAGAAGGTGTAATTGAACCTAAATTAAAGGTACATGTTTGCTTAGTGAAATTGAACCTAGATCTATTAAAGATGCATTGAATTATGAAAGATGGATAGAAGACATGAATTAAGAGATTGAGCAGGTAGAAAAGAACAAAACCTAGACTCTTGTACCTAGACCAAAAGACAAGAATGTGATTGGTACTACGTGGGTTTTCAGAAACAAGATGAATGAAAAGGGTGAAGTTTCTAGAAACAAAGATAGATTAGTATGTAAATGATATGCTCAAGAAGAGGGTATTGATTATGGAGAAATTTTTTCTCCTATTGCAAGACTTGAAGGATTCAAAACTCTTCTGGAATATGTTACACATAAAGGATACAAAGTATATCAAATAGATGTAAAATCTGCATTCCTTAATGGAATTCTTGAAGAAGAAGTCTATATTGAGCAACCTAAAGGTTTTATTGATCCTAACAAAAGGAATATGGTTTGCAAATTTCACAATACCTTGTTTGGACTGAAGCAAGCTCCTAGAGCCTGGTATGAAAGATTGCACGGTTACCTAACAAGTATTGGATTTCAGAGAACTAATGACAATAGTAACTTGTATATAAAAGAAGGACCAAGATACTATTAGCAAAGATATTTGTTGATGATATACTATTTACTGGATATGATTATTTATGCAAAGAATTCTTCGAAGCTATGAGTAACAAATTTAAGATTTCTATGTTTAGTAAAATCAAATTATTTGTTGGTTTACAAGTTTATTAGATGAAGGATGGTATATACATTACTCAATCTAAATACATCAGAGAGATACATAAGAAATTTAGAATGGAAGATTCCAGACTAGTTGGGACACCTATGCCTACTAGACATAAGTTGTCTAAGGATGATGATTCAAAGGAGGTAAATCAGACTACCTATAGATCCATGATTGGCAAACTTCAATATGTTGTTCACACTAGACCTGATATTGCATTAGTAATTGGTATTTTTGCAAGGTTTTTAGGTAATCCTAGAGAGAATCATTTGATGGCTATCAAAAGGATTCTGAGATATCTTAAGGGTACTAAAGAGTATGGATTATGGTATAAGAAAGGATGAAAATTTGATTTGAAGAATTTTACTGGTGTTGATTGGGTAGAAAGAGTTCATGACAAAAAGAGCACAAGTGGTGGAGCATTATTCCTTGGTAAAAGACTAGTGGGTGGGTTCCACACTAGTGTGTCCCACTTTTTTGAACATCCTTATTTTTGCTAAAATTATACATATTTAATAAAATATGATGATTTAAGCCTCGAGAGCTCCCTTTTGAAGGAGTAAATTGAAAATGGTTAGATAAAAGCCTCTTGGATCAAAATCTCTTTGGTATAATCTCTCTACTCCTCACTCACACCTATAATCAAGCCTCCTTTGCACCCATCAAAATGCTGACAAAAAATCACTTTGACATTAAATTTTTGTGGGATCAAATAAATTCATTTGATAAACCCAAATACAGGATGATAGTACTCAGAGCAAGCTTTCCAATGATTATAAATTTTCTATATATTGAGTTTATTATGACTTTTCTGTTTGACGCTTCTAGAAAAATAGTAAATTAGGAAAAAAATTATGAATTTTTTTTGGGAAATAGGTATTTATGTTACCTTTCTATCAAAAAAATAAAAAATGAATTTTGATATATAGAGATAGAGTTAGAGCGATCCAAATGAACATATGTCCAAATTATAGTTAATGTCATTTGATAACTATTTAAAATATAAAATATTCAGCCAAATTGAATGAAACCAATTGGATTCTCTAGATATTGGTGTTACAAACCTAAATTCAAAACAATTACATTCTTATAAATTTTATAAAAAAAAATTTTGTTGATCAAAGTGAGTGTTACTCCTGAAAAATGTTGATTTTTTAGAGAAATCATTTTTGAAGGAGAAGGAAAAATGGATACAAATAAATTCAATTTTTTTTTAAAAATATATATTTATAAACTAGAAACAAAATGGTAAAAGTCGCTATTTTACAACATCTTCAAATACTTAATGGTTTTACGCAATAGGTGTTTGAAAGTGAAGTTTTTTTCCAAAATGTTTGTTTTAGTGTCAAAGTTGGCCAAAAAGTGGGACACAGTATTGTGGGATCACCCTAGTCTCTTGGAACAGTAAGAAATAGAATTGCATTTCTCAGTCAACAGCACAAGTAGAGTATGTTTATGTAGCAGTAAATAGTTCAAATATCATATGGTTCAAATAGTTGTTGTCAGGTACGAAGGAGGAAATAAAAGAACCTGTTATTATCTATTGTGAAAACACTAGTTCTATTAAAATTTTAAAGAATCCTTTGATGTATACTAACACTAAGCATATAGAAATAAAGTATCATTTCTTGAGAGAATTGGTTTAGGACAAAGAAGTAAGGTTGGAATATGTGAATACTAAAGAACAAATTGCAGGCATATTCACAAAACCGTTACCTAAGGATGCATTCTTGTATCTTAGAGGAAAGCTAGGGGAGATTCCCCTAACTGGGGCTCACTAATGGACAAATTAGTGATGCATCAACCAAGCTACAGAACATATTTAACATGTTGATGTAGATTGTCAGAGCTTATTGCACGTGAATCAGTACAAACAGGTACATTACAACTTCATTAGATATGTATTGGATGGTGTCTTTGGCATTGGTTGTCAAAGAGGGAGAGATTATTGATGTCATGCCAAAGAAATTATTAAGGGAAAGAATATTGATGAAAGAGGGAGAAATTTCATCAGAAATAGAGATTAATGTAAGAGGGAGAAATTTGTATTTCAGAGATTGTGAAGACAAAGGGAGTTTTCTAGATGGGAACCAGAATGAAGCTAAGGACATTAATAAAATTTTATCCTTGTTGCTATTGCTCTATAATTATTTGTATTATGACATGTGTTGTCATCAATGCCAAAGAGGGAGATTGTTGATGATAATTATTTAATTGTGTATTGTCATTGATGTTTACACAAATATAGTGATGTTTACACAAATGTCTAATCCTATCCGAGCACAATCAGTGTATGCCAAGTTCTCTCGGGCATTGAAGGAGACCAAATGATTTTTAGTTCTAACCGAGTTCACTCGGGCATTACATTATTGGTCAGGCATTGAAGGATTTCATTATTAACTGAGTTATGCTTTTAGTGTCAGTCGACTAACAACAGTTTAAATTTTATGGTTAATTGGTTATATGCAGACTTAAGTTTTATTATTTACTTGAAAGGTTATTCAAGCCAACTTTATAAGGCTTATCATATATATAAGGTAAAGTGTGGATTTAATGTTTGGAAGAAAGAAAAGAAGAATGTGTTTGTGATATGAAGAGCGAAGGCAAACTTAGATGGGATTTTGATTAAGGATAGGTCATACAGAGCTACAATAGAATATTCGATCAGTAAGGATAAATTTTCAAAGCTAGACAAAGAGATCTCAATTAGCAAAGACAGTTGCTTCATCAAATAGGTCAATCCATTGTTACTCTCTAACAATTATAGCAGTGATCTAAAATATCTTTACAGAGTGGACTTAATAGTCTTTTGTAAATCTTCTCACAAGGTGACATTTCTACATTGAAGTGTTTGAAGCCCTCTCACAACGCCACTCCCTACAAGGTGATTAAATCCTCTAACAAGGTCACACCTAATAGTGTGCATTGTAACCTTTTATAGGGTTGGCTCCTAATAGGGCTCACTTTAGAAGAGTGAAAAATAGTAACTAGTTGCAATTGGTGGTTTTTCCCATATTGGGTTTCTACGTTGAATCTTGTTATTATCTGTGTACATGTTATTTTGTTTATGGTTTATATTTCTTCAATTAATCACTAAAGGATAAGCACAATTAATATCTTAAGATTTTCTATGTTAACCGAGTGACAGTAGAATATATGTGTTAACCGAGAAACAGTGATAAGTTTATTTAAGACATCTAAGGGACTTGGATTTTTTTTTGTGGTAACTGATTCACCCCTCCCCTCTCACTTACTCAACTCATTTCCAAAAATTATCATTTTGGTTCAAAATCATATGAACTAAGAAAGATGGGTACCTAAAACTAATAATGATCTAATACTCTTGCAATTGTTGGGTTATGCCATCTGCAATGATGTATGAAAAATCATACTAGATACTAGGGTCATAGGATGACTTCAAAAGGTAGGAAACTGCTACATGAAAATCTTCCACCACTACATATCCATCCATGCTACAAACAAAAGCTAGCATGGATAAAATATCCTTGGAATCATCTTTAAAATCTGTATGTTTTATTAGGAATCTGGGAAGAACTAGTACCTCTACTTTCATTTCTCTTTCTAGGAAGCCAAAGGGGTTTATTGCATGTGCAAAATCATATTCCAATCTTATTTTATCAGACATTGTTGTGTTATTTAGGTCACGAGGAACACAGAGCATATTCTTCACTTGAGTTGGGCTAAAGATCACCTTTAGCTCTTCATGTTGAATAATCCCCTCTTCTATGTTAAAATATTTATCCATAGCTTCAATTAATTTAGGACATGGGTGGAAGCTTGGAATCATAAATTGAGCTAAACCGCTCTCCCAAATTTTGGACCCAACCAAAGTATATTTGCTTTTATTTATTCTCTGCAGGGCTCCCTCTCTGATACCTTTCAGGTTTTTGTCCAACTTTGGATCCTCGATCTCATTTGAAACATCCTTTACCAACATTGGGTCCTTAGTTTTTTCCAATCTTTACAACCTTTGACTTCTTAGGGTCAGTCCTAGGATTCCTGAATACTCTGCGAATGAAGCATCCATAAAAACATCCTCTATTTTTGTGAATAATAATGAAATATATGGTCTTCCACCTCAAGAGGTACTTGGAGAATCCATTTACTTATGAAAAGGTTTTGACACACCACACGACTATTTGATTACTTATTTATGAGACTCATTTTTCTCAAAACTTGTCTTTTACAACTTATAATTCTACCCTAGCTTCAAGCATACAAAAAGTAATGCAAGGCTTAAAGGTGGTAACTACTTGTTCATGTGTATTAATTTCCTTGGGATCTATGAGACTCTAAATATTAATGGGGCGGTACATATTATTGCCTAGACATCATCATCATTTAAAAAACCAAGGCACTAACAAGTAAAGAGAGCTTGACACAATAGAAATAGGGTGTTCATTTTAAAAACAAGCAAGACATCAAAAACTTCTACACATGAGAGAAAACAAGGCTCAAACTATGAGGAAACTGAGAATTGAAAACAAAGAAAATGTTCTTAGAAGTACTTATTAAACACAAAACATGACTAACCTTCTATGTACATGAGAAAAGGAAGATAACTAGAGTATGCATGAAGGTTAGTGATATATTTGATGTTGCATGTTGTGTTGAAGATATTTGAGAGTAGTGATACCAATGATTAAAGATGAAGAATAAAGTTCAGAGAATCACCTCATGGAATTATTCTGGTCTAGAATAAATGACATGAAACAAATCACATGTAATATCCTTCTTGATTGTTGACTTGTCTATATGGTGTAGTTTTACTTGTCTAAGTGCATGTTTTGAGTATTAGTATCATGATTTTTGAACTCAATACTTTGACTGGGTGCCTAATAAATTTCATCCAAGTGCAAGATAGTTTGATTCCATATGTCTATGTGTTGATATTTTACTTTTCATTTTTTCATTTCATGTTATGCCTATGAAATTATGGAATCAAGTCAAGTATTATTTCAGACGCCATTATACCAAGTTTTAGGATTTAACCACTTGTACAAAGAAAATTATAAGTAATTGTGTGTGCTAAAAGTGGACCTCTACTTTAGCAGTACACTTCAACATGGTCATTATACTTCAGTTGCATACAGGAATGAATATAGATTCATTCATCTTGCATGTCTGAAAGAGTCGACATGTTGCCTTCTAGAAGGCTAGAGTATGAGCTTGCTCTCAGGTCATTTCAAGCTCAGTGAATACACTGAAGACCTAAATGAAGGATTTTAAGCTATGATAAATGATCTAAGATGATATGCATATGCAGTTTGTTGTTCATCCAAGCTACTTAAGATTGATTTTAGAAGCACCAAATTGAAAAGTAAAAGATTCTTTTTAAAACCCAAATTGAATGTGCTCTAATGATTAGATTTGCATGCTTGAAATTAAACAACAATGCTAAATAATAAATGCTAAGAAAAGAGAATAAAATGCAGTATAGTAACGTTAGAAGAAAGTTAGGGATCCTTTGTGAGGGAAAAAAGTTTTTGTTTTATAGAAATCTCTCTCGAATCGACGGTCGAGATCAAAAAAAAGAGTGGCTCAGATTCGATTGAAGAAGCACAATCCATGTACAAGTGATTTTATTAGTTGAGAGAGTCAGTTGATTGAACTGACTGATCAGTTATTTTACAAACTTCATGTTGTCTACCAAAATTGCACCCTGTTAAGTTTGCAGGAACTTAACCTTTTGGAGAAACATGGAAACATTCCAAGTTTATGGGTAAAATATGGCTAGAATGAATCTTCGGGTCCTAGGCTGGCTTCCTATCTGGTAAATCACTCTATACTACTTGAAAATGATTCTTTTTGATGGAGAAAAGAGGTAGAAGAAGAACAAAAAAAAATGAAAACTATGTCCTAAATGGTGTTGCACCAGAAATAGTATCTAAGAAATGCACAAATAACTTGACACACAATGAAACAATGAATTAAGCTCTCTTACACAACCCCCACTGAATCATAATATTTGCATAATCAATTTATAAGAAGGCCAATAATGACAATCCCATTAAAGGAGAAAGATTTCTCACAATTTTGGGAAAATCTGACTTGAGCACAACTTAAAACCTGCAAACAAGCATGAAGTACTGCATAAAGGCACTAATATGTGGTACAAATTAAGGACAAAGAACATCACACAAATTTATATCAATCACTAAGTACACAATAGCAGACAAATAAGGGAAGGCATAAGCTATCTTTCACAGTCAAAGGTGTTACAAATCTGTATATTTCTCTGAAATGAGTTACAAAATCTCTCTACTTTTGTCAAGAACTTAGAAAAAGTTACAAAAACTCAAGCCAAAGGGAAGAAGAACTGGTAAAAATGAGTCTTCAACTCATATTTATGCATTTTTTAAAGCCAACTGCATTCTGAAAGCAATAACTTCTGGATCAGATTTGGCCTCTCCAGCCACTGTTTAACCCTTCAAAAGTCTACAAAAAAATAACTTGATGACCCAAAAGTCATACCCCAGAAATATCAACATAAATGATCCCTCACAGAAGCAGTCTTATCCCTCTAGAAGAGTCACAAAAGTCTCTGAATTGCAATAAATTTTTTGCCGCCCCAAAAATGCATCCTCTGACCTTTCAAAATCTGATCTTTCCAGCGTCTGAGAAAATATCTAATATCTTTCTGCCTTTGAAAAATATCTGGGAATAATCCCATGGATATGAAATAAGACATATAAAATTCCTGTAGAAAATTATCTCTGTGCACGTTTCAAAACTCTATGAAAATCCCAGACTCATGCATATTTTGCCCAGAAATTAGTAGAAGTCGGCCAAGTAGCACCTTCTCATTCACTGTGAAAATCAACTTTTCAACTCGACTGTCTTAGCCTTGCCTCTGTGAGTATTTCCTTCCTATCACCTACTCGCTCAGCTTCTATGCTCTGCTTTCATCTTGTGTGCGAGTGAGCGATGGCATCTATTTTCTACTCGATCGCCAACTCGCGAGCCTGAAAAACTTTACCTTACCCTTGACTGCGAGCATGCGATGATACCTCCTCTTTCTTCAGTCGCTCACTCATGAGCTGTCTTCCTTTTATCTTTTTTGTCTGGTGACTGTGCGATGACCCTCCTTTTTTGCTCGTCACATCCTCGCAGGTTCCCTTTCTTTTATCTGAGTTGATCGGCGAGTGTGCGACATCCTTCCTCCTCTAACTCGTCGCACACTCGCGAGCCGATCTCCCCTTTTCCTCTTCTGACCAGCGACTGAGCAATGACCTTATCTTCCTAGCTAATAGCACACTCACGGGTTCCTTTTGATCACCTAAAAATAGCAGCGACTGAGCGACGAGCTGAACAGATCCTTTGGTCGCTCGGTAGCAGACCCTTATAAACTTTGAAAGCTTCCTGCATGACTATGTGATGCATCCCTTGTTTAGCTTGTCACATACTCACGAGCTCTTATGACTTTTGAGAAATACTTGTGTGACTGAGCGACGAGTCCCTTTTTTTTTTTTAGCTTGTCGCATACTCATGCTACAAAAGACAAACGGGTTAAAACATAAGCGACTAGGCAACTACTGTGATTTGACCTCGTCGCGCATTCACGGGACTTAAAACATTGACCCCAAACAGTGAGTGGGTGCGCGACTGCTTGATTTTCTACATGACTCACTTAGTCGCAAAGCAGGATAGAGACAACATAACTTAACAGCGACTGTGCGATGGACATAATTTTAACTCATCGCTGACTCGCGGACTTGAAACCTGACTTGCAAAAGACATCGTGACTGTGCAATACATACTTTAAAGCGCTGAACCCGCTCAGTCATGCAGTTCAAAAGACTTGACAAGGGTAGATCGTGACTGTGCGATGACCATTCAAAATATCTCGTCGCACCCTCGTAGACAGATCAGAACTCCTCATAAATAAATTGTGATTGCGCGATGACTTTCAATTGGCAGCTCGTCGCGCACTCACGCAACTTAAAACATTGACATAAATACCGATGCGATAGAGCGATTAGACTAAGACATAAATTCAAAAAGGGATTTGACCTTTTTTTGCACGGCAAACACAGAATTTGAACGATAAAGCCCGGGAAAAGTTTCCAAGACCTAGGGTTTTCAGGGTTTTAGGGTTTTTTCAAATTTGGCTAAGTGTAGGCTAGAAAACCTAAAAACATGATAGTGGATAGACATATTGAATAGAGGTAAATGAATTGGACATGCCAGAATTGAGAAATTACCTTCCTCCATTCAAAACATAACAAATCCACCTGATTGATCTTGGTACCGAAAAAATCTGTAAACACTTCCAAAATTAGATTACAGCTAACTGAAATATTTCCAAAATGATAAACAGTGGAGAATCAGTTAACTGAGTGGAACTAGATTGTTTCCATTTTGGTAATCAGTCAACTAAATTTGATGATGTCATATGCATTTTTAATAAATTAATTGATTTTGAATGCACATTTATGTTTTTATAATTAATTTAATTCCTTTTTGATTTAATTGAAAATTTTGTGATTTTTATTTAATTAATATATCATAATATCAATTAAATAATTAATATAAGGTTTATTTGCCAATGTAATGTGATTTTAGGAATTAATTAATTAATCAAGTAGGATGATCGATTAGGACCTAGGGTTTAGGTCAAATTAGTTTGACATTGATGAATTGTCTGTTTGATTTAGGACTTAGAATGATCAAGATTAGGGTTTCTTGATTAAATGTTGAGATTGGGGGTGTAGGGTTTAGGTGACCATTTTTAGGTGATTACATTTGCCCCTCTTTGAATTGATGTGTGACCAGTGCATTGATTCAAAGAATTGTTAGCGAGAAGACCTATAATAGTTTGATTTGAAGTGATGGAACTATTCTTTTTGAAGAAGAAGACTGACTTCGAGCTTGATTGGACGAAGATTGATCAAAATATATAAAACAAAATGCTCAGTTTGATTTGAAGCGATGAAACTGAACATCTGTCAGGAACTCTTAAACCTTTTTGATTGGTTTGAATGAATAACCATTTTGATTTGAAGCGATGAAACTGATTACCATTAAGAGATTTGATTAGCAAGCAAATTGACTTGATTTGAAGTGATGAAGCCAATTTGATCAATGTATCTAGTTTCAATAATGAATAGCCTGTATAAGACCGATCTTGTCTGTTTTTGAGTGTATTCACCACTATATAAGACCATTGATTAGGATGCCTTTGATTTAAGATGATCTCAACTTGATTTGATGTGATGAAGCTGAGATGCCCCAAGAAATGGGGTTTTGATTGAAGATGTGATCACTAGAATGTTGATGTCTTGATCCTAGAAATGTGCATTCTAAAAATGGACCTCTACTTTAGCAGTACACTTCAACATGGTCATTGTACTTCAGTTGCATACAGGAATGAATATGGATTCATTCATCCTGCATGTCTGAAAGAGTCTACCTGTTGCCTTCTAGTAGGCAGCAGTATGAGCTTGCTCTCAGGTCATTGCAAGCTCAGTGACTACACCGAAGACCTAAATGAAGGATTTTAAGCTATGATAAATTATCTAAGATGATATGCATATGTAGTTTGTTGTTCATCCAAGCTACTTAAGATTGATTTTAGAAGCACCAAATTGAAAAGTGAAAAATTCTTTTTAAAACCCAAATTGAATGTGCTCTAATGATTAGATTTGCATGCTTGAAATTAAACAACAATGCTAAATGATAAATGCTAAGAAAAGAGAAGAAAATACAGTATAGTAACGTTAGAATAAATTTAGGGATCCTTTGTGAGGGAAAAAAGTTTCTCTTTTATAGAAATCTCTCTTGAATTGACGGTCGAGATCGAACAAAATGAGTGGCTCAGATTTGATTGAAGAAGCACAATCCATGTGCAACTGATTTGATTGGTCGAGAGAGTCAGTTGATTGAACTGACTGATCAGTTATTTTGGAAACTTCCAAAATCAGTTTACAGTTAACTAAATGTTTCCAAAATGATAAACAGTGGAGAATCAGTCAACTAAGTGGAACTAGATTGTTTCAATTTTGATAATCAGTCAACTGAATTTGATGATGTCATATGCATTTTTAATAAATTAATTGATTTTGAATGCACATTTATGTTTTTATAATTAATTTAATTCTTTTTTGATTTAATTGACAATTTTGTGATTTTTATTTAATTAATATATCATAATATCAATTAAATAATTAACATAAAGTTTATTTTCCAATGTAATGTGATTTTAGGAATTAATTAATTAATCAAGTAGGATGATCGATTAGGACCTAGAGTTTAGGTCAGATAAGTTTGACTGTGATGAATTGCTTGTTTGATTTAGGACTTAGAATGATCAGGATTAGGGTTTCTTGATTAAATGTTGAGATTGGGGGTCTAGGGTTTAGGTGCCCATTTTTAGGTGATTACATTTGCCCCTCTTTGAATTGATGTGTGATCAACACATTGATTCAAAGAATTATTAGCGAGAAGACCCAAAATAGTTTTATTTGAAGTGATGGAACTATTATTTTTGAAGAAGAAGACCGACTTTAAGCTTGATTGGATGAAGATTGATCAAAAGATATAAAATAGAATGCTCAGTTTGATTTGAAGTGATGAAATTGAACATCTGTCAGGAACTCTTAAACCTTTTTGATTGGTTTGAACGAATAACCAGTTTGATTTGAAGCGATGAAACTGATTACTGTTAAGAGATTTGATTAGCAAGCAAATTGACTTGATTTGAAGTGATGAAGCCAATTTTATCAATGTATCTGGTTTCAATAATGAATAGCCCGTATAAGACTGATCTTGTTTGGTTTTGAGTGTATTCACCACTGTATAAGAACATTGATTAGGTTGCCTTTGATTTAAGATGATCTCAAATTGATTTGATGCGATGAAGCTGAGATGCCCCAAGCGATGGGGTTTTGATTGAAGATGTGATCATTGGAATGTTGATGTCCTGATCCTGCCCCCTCAGGAGAGAAATTGAAATATGGCTAGCTTCCCCAGTGATGAGAAGCAATCCAATTGATTAGACAATTTAGGAAGAAACTGATCTAATTAGAAAGAGGTCCCACGTGGTTAGGACAAAATGTGTACTTGATGAGAGGTCCTATTGACAAAGATTGACCAAAAGTAAGATACATGGATTAATTAGAAGAAAAGCATGAGAAATTTCTATTGGTTGTGCAAGTGGTCAAATTTAGATTTAGATTTTGATCCTGAAAATAGAATTAGGACAGTGGATTTAGCAAGGGGTGTCATGACCACTTGAGGATGAGAAGATTGATGGATTAGAATCTTAGATCCTTCACATTGGATAGAGATATAGTTAATATGCTGATTTCATCACTATGCAGATGTAGGTGCAGATGCAAGAATAACATGAATGTAACCTAAGGTGTAGTCACTGAGCTTCAGCAGTTGAAAATTTTCATCATCGAGCATTTTTGGAACATCGGAGTCGATACAATCCTTATTGGTGCCACTGCGACCATAAGAATATGAATATGACTTTCATTAGATAAGATATGGGAAACTAACGTAAGCATTGAGGCACAATAGTCGATATGACCTAAACATTGTTTCCAGTTGATGTTGCAAGAGTACACTAGTATCGAGGCATTCAAATCCAAGATAACCATGAGTGCGATCTTGCATAAACAAATAGAGCAATAAAAGTCAAGAAGATAGTTTTGAACTCACCTTGGCATACAAATAAATAGGATCGAGGGATGTGAGGTTTTTTTGCCTTTATGCTGGAGCTCTTACCACATACACCCTGATTATTTGACATTGTCAGATCATCGGAACCACACCAACAAGTAGTAGACAAAGAAAAAAATAATGAAAATCAGTGAAAACAGACAGCATACAAAATAGAAGTTCAGCATACTTCAACCAGTTTCAAAGTTTTTAGATGTGTATATGTATGGGGTGTTGAGAAACACCATTGTGCTTGTGAGTGTTTTGTATTTGATTGCTATCAATCTGTCATTTACGTTTGTGATATCCAATGTGTGTTAAGAAACATAGATGTGTCCAAAGATAGTGTTAAGAAACACTGTTGATTGTGGTGTTGAGAAACACCTGCTTGCGTCAGTAGCGACTTGTCCTTTAGAAATGACAAGATTAATGACTTTGGTGTAAACCAAAGATGTGATCAAATTTGGGGACCCATGCCCCTAGTAGCAAACAGTGATAACTGACTTGACTCATACTACGAGGACAAATCTGATTTGATTTCCCCTAGGTTATGACTCTAGATCGGTTTCAAGCCATGAGGGTTCTCAGAAGAACCAGAGTGTCACGAAAGTGATTGAAAGATATGTACAAACTGAAGCAAAGGATTGATGCCAAGATTGAGCATTGATAGATGGAGCACTGAGTACAAGAGGCACCTGTTTACTAGGTTTTCACCTTCTTGGTGGAGATTCTATTTTTTTTTCTACCATGGCGCCTGTTTACTAGGTTTTCAACAAGGCACTTTTTATTCTTTTTAAATTATTATTATTATTTTTTTTTGATTGATGCATCAAGGTGCCTATTGCTAGGTTTTCACCAAGATGATCATTTTTTCAGGACTTTTTTCAATTTTTAGATTTTTCTTTAGGATCATTTTTCAATTTTTAGATTTTTTTTTAAAATCATTTTTCACTTTTTAGATTTTTAGAGATTTATCGATCGCAAGCAAGATCACATTGGTTTTCCCCCAATGTCTATCAAGGTAGAGATGATTATAGATGGATTAGAAATCTGATGGATGAGGAAAATAAAAAATGGTGGATGAAGAGGGTGAATGCAACCCTCAAAGATAGTCTCCTCAAGATTACCCAAGCTAGGGAAAAAAAGTATAGCAATGTAGGCTCATGGAGCAGTGTTGGATAGCACATAGGATAATGGCCTAATGTCATGAAAGCATGTGGTCTAAAATAGTGGACATCTCAAGAGACTTCTAAGGACTTTCTTTTCAATTTTATTCAAGACTAAGGGGTCAATAGGATAGGATAGGATATAGCTATGATAGCGCAATTAGGATAAGGGTTGATGGAAGCTATGAGTGAATGTTTTGGATTATGGCAAGAACGCTCAAAGATAGGAAGTATAAGCTTAGGATCAATAAGATCATGATAGGGTGCCATGGATGAGAGCAAGTGAATACCCTGATGGAAAGGATAATACATGTCAAGATGCATAGTGTTCATGGATATGTTCAACCTCATCAAGATCAGTAGAAGGAACATGGATGCTGACGGGATTGTTGGATGTAAGGTATGATGGATAAGTTGACATGGAAGGAACTTTCCCCCAAGTGAAGAGTGCAAGTAGGAGGAATTACACATGATGCCTGTTTGCTAGGTTTTCATCATGGTACTTGTCCAAGGTGCCACAAGAAGTGGTTTTCACCGTAGGACAAATTGATTTATCTTTACTTTTGCTACCAAGGTGCCTGTTTACCAGGTTTTCACCAAGGCAATTTTTTCTTTCTTTTTTTTATACTTTTGATTTTATGGAGGAACTGTAGCTTCATGCTCTTTAGATAATTCTCCTTTAAAAAGATATGATATGATGAGCCAAGGCCGCTGAAAGTATGCTCAAGATATGTTGATAAGGTGATGGTAGACAAGAATGATATGGAGGATAAGGGAGATGGTAGCCAAGGATTTATGTGATGGATTGGATAAGGGGAATAGTAGGATATGGGATGGATGGGTAGTAGGTAGATGATGGAAAAAGTGATGAGATCAACATTGACACACCCCTTGAAGGGTAGTGGACAAATGGAGGAAAAGTGGATGGAATAGCTTGAGACTTTGATGTATGAGTGTAAATGGATCTTGGTATGCGAGGACCCAAGATGGATGAAGTATTGAAGGTAATGGGTTTCGAGACATGAGGACCCAAAATAGAGTTAGAAGATGTGAGATGTTTAGATGGAGATGAAGTGAAAGACTTCAGAATCTTGGATGCCAACTCTAACTTTTCCTTTTTGTTCAAGCCTTTTAAGAGAGACTTGGGAATCCACATAGATTTCAATTTTATTTTTGTATCCAAGTTCTTTAGACGAGACTTGGAAGTCCACATAGCATTTGATTTTATTTTGTTTTTGGATGATGTAGATTGTAATTCGTCCATGATGGATTTAGGAACCCATATTTTCTTTGATATTATTCTTTGCTTGGACTTAGAGTGCAATTCTTCCATGATGGATTTAGGAACCCATATTTTCTTTGATTTTTATTCTTTTCTCAGTGGACCTTTGTGGTATCTTTGTAGTCACTTGTTTATTAGATGGGACATAGTGATCTTCATATGTAAGTGGATTCTTAGATTTCTGATTTCTTCGTTGCACATCCAAATTGCTTCCAAAAGACTTGGGGAGTGTGGATGAATAGGACTGATATGACTGGTTCATATGGATGGATCGATAGGGAGATTTTAGGGATGCATCTCTTTGTTGATCTTGATTGGGGATAGAGTAAGTGGATAGAGGGCTATAAGGACCCAATATAGATGGAAGGTTTGACGGTTTCAACTTTGATATATAGGGACCAAGGATGGATTTGGAGGATAGTGAAGGATGATGCTTATGTTTGAATGGAGGGATATAAGGTGTAGAAGGGATATCAACATCTTTAGAGTGAGCTTCATGACCAAGGCTCTTATCATTAGGAGTTATCTTTATACCCATAGGCTCATGAGTATCTTTGATAGGAACCATTTTTATAGGAGCATCTGAAGCTTGATTGGATTTATCATTATGCAAGAAATCTTGAGGAATGATGGTTTCTAGGTATGGAAGAGTATGACAAGGGGATGATAGGATGCTCTAATCTTGACAAGGATCTTTAGATTGTGTACAAAGGGTACCTTTCTCTTGATTTTCAATAGGCCTAGTAGAGATGGTGGAAAGGATATCTTGATCTTGCTTGGGAGATGAAGGGCTATGTAGTTCTTGAGTTGGAGGGATATCTTCTTGAAAGGAATGAAAGGATATGAGAGGATCATCTTGATATGCTTTAGATATGTGACTTTGGTCAACTGTTGAATAAGGATGGATGATATCCTGATCTTGATCATTACTGATATTTGTGTCTTCACACTGTGCATTGCCCTCTTGACATGGAGCCACTTCTAAGGAAAAGGTAGGAGTGTTGATATGCATATAGGATGTTGGAAAGTTGAATTCCTAAGGATGCATGAACTATTTTTTGTTGTCATAATTGCAACAAAGTTATACTAATTTTCTATCAAAGATAACTTAGAAGATAAAATGACTAAGTATAGAAAATAGGACAGACTGAGATATACAATGATCAACACATCAGCGCATGTGTGAGAGACTGAATTAGAGTATGTGTGTTCATATATATGTTATATGTGATGTCTACATACTAAGTCCAGACATGCATGGTATGACATGATAGTACGAAGAATTTACAGACAGATCAGTACACCAGCAGTCCAGAACATAGAACATGAAAGCCAACTAAGTGTTTTGATCAGTGTGACTTATTTTGTTGTGTAACAGCCAAGCACCTTTGATTATATGTTTTTAATAATGTATTTAGTATTTTTGTAAACATTCTTAAGCCTAATTTCTTGGAAGCATTGTGTATTATTTTTTAGGGCCGACCATAAGTCTTGTTTTGGGTCACGTCTATTCGGGTATGAACATATAAGTATGTAATGAAAATTTATGTTAGAAGTGTCAAATAATATGCATGAGAAAGATATAGAAGAGCAGTATGATAAAGTCAATATGAGATAAATCTCTTCAAGAGAGTAAGAGTAATAGTGCATACATGGAATTGATCAGACAACAGTGTCATCACAGTAGTTCACTTTTGATATAGTGTATATCAATTATCAGAAGGCTGTAGCCTTCATCTTATTGGGTAGTGAGCCTAGGCAATGAGCCATATAAATTTAACAAGGTTTTGTAATAGACTTCTAACAGGGTCTAAGACTCCTAACAGGGTAATTGTACTTGCATTGTAAAGACTACTTCTAACAGGGAAAAGGAACTTTAATAGGTTCAATATACTAGTGCAATATTTGTGGGTTAAAATTCCCACCAGGGTTTTCCTCTTATCAAGGTTCCCCCATAATCATATCATGTGTTATGTGTTCTTGTATTGAGATTCAATAGATGAATGTTTGATTTATGTTTAAGTTACTGAAATATATTAAAAAGACAAACACTGATTCACTCCCCCCCCCTCTCAGTATTTCTAACAATTGGTACCAGAGCTCTGGTCCTCTGAAAAAAATTTTAACCACTTGAGGAGATCATGGACTCAGCAGAAGCAAAACATTTGAAAAAAGAATATTGAAGCAGCTCTTGAAGATCTTGACAGATCTGAAAAAGAAAATGAAGAACTTACACTGAAAGTTGATGGCTCACAAATGCTTATCAAGAAATTGAGAAAAGATTTGAAAGATTGTTCTGCAAGTGATTTAGGGATAATGGTTAAAAATCTGAATGAAGAGAACATGTCTCTGAAAGATAAAATTGGAAATCTAGCTGAACAGCTAACTGGCAGCCAAATTGATATTGAAGAAAAGATCAAAGAAAGCAAACAAATAGAAGATGAACTTTTACAAGAAAACATGAAAGTCTTGGAATTGGAGAACATAAAGAAGAAGATGGAATCTGAATTAACAGAAGCAAAGGATAAGATTGATAAACTCCACACAAGTTTTGATTCACTTCAATCTTAGCTCAATGCACAAAAGCAAAAAGGTGACACTACTGGTCTTGGATACAGTGTAGCACAAATTGAAATCAATTCATTAGAAGAAAGAAAGAAAGCACATGAAGCATCTTCAGAAGCAAAGAAATTTGAAAATGTTGCAGAGATTAAAATAGATCCACCTAAAGGAGAAATCAAGCAAGTTAATAGAACTTGTTATGCATGTAAAAAACATAGTCATTTGGCAAGAGATTGTAAAGAGGTAAGACCTTTCAATGGTTATTGTTACTCCTATAATAATTTTGGTCACAGGGCTATACATTGCAAAACAAATCAAAGAAATCAGTCACATTAGAATCAGAGAAGAATGAATCAAAACAATTAGAGAAATCAGCCTCAAAGAAATTTGTAGAACATTACATGTCAGATATGTAACTATAATGGACACACAGCAAAGCAGTGCAACATGATGAACAAGAACATCATACCTCCTATCATTTGTCACACATGTGGAAAGGCTAGACACATCTCAAGGTTTTGTAGATCCAGAACTTAAAAACAAGAGGATCCTAAGTGTTAGTAAACAGTTTTACCTCAAAGAAATGCTATCTTAAGCTGTAAAACCACAGTATACTAACAGCTTGAATTCCTACAAGATTAGTCAGGAATTCTCTGCTTAATGTTTATCTTGATTAACAGGTGCAGCTACCTTTAATTTGAAAAGAGCTACTTAATATTTTCTGATAAGGAAACGAATCTCTTTTCAAAAGTACAAATGCTGAAAACAGCTTATTCTATCTCATGAATATGAAATAAATTTTAATACTGAAAAACCACTCGATCTTAACTATCAAGATGAACCACATTCCTTAAAGTTAAGTAAAGAGCAGGCAGAATAAACAAACACTTCACTCAAAGCTTCTCAGATCATTGAAAGAAATAATTTCACAACCAACAGATTGCCAAAGTCTCTTGGTAAAGAATATTCTCAAGAACATAATACTTAATGGGAAGAAACAGTAGTGTTTATCCCTTGTGCAGAGACTTGAAACTAAAACAGAACTGTAGAATTCTATTAGTTTGCTAAAAATGAAAATACTATACTTTCCTGATCTAAGATTCCACTAAAACAAAAGTAGTTTTGCCTTTAGTCTGCCAACGAGTCTGTAACCCTGTATCCCTAAAATTATTACATAAATATACCACGCAGGGC
>MU226026.1:345042-368620 GCA_018584345.1 Thuja plicata
TAAGAATATGGAAAAAAAGCCTATGGATGAGAGCAATAAGCTCAATACAATAATGAGAGCAATGAGAGATTGAGAGAGAGGAGAAGATTATTGAAGCAAGTGTGTGAGAGACATCTCTTAAGTAGAGCTGAGTGGAGGAGTTTGCATGTAACTCCCTTCTCCTATGGATGCCACATTCATATTGTGTGTGTGACAAATGTGTGATTCCTCTTAAGGAGGAATATCTATTTTCCTTATTAAAGGAAATACAAAATAGTGACATGTCCTCCTACTTGGACTAGAGGACAAATACAAATAAGGATACCTTGGTTTATCCTTTTAATTACATATTTTCAACCAAGGAAAGATTAAATTCTAACACCCCCCTTTAATCTTTACTTGGGACACAAGCAGATAGAGCCAAGTGAAGTACACATGGGAGTGAGAGGGCACAATATTTTCAGATATTTCTATACTAAATCACATAAACCTCGACCAGAGTCTAATACCTAGAAGTTGGGGTTAGAAAATTTGGCAGTCCCTAATTTTTTTGTTAATTTAGACTTGATTAGGACTTTAGCTTGACAATACAACTGGTAAAATTGAATGCCCATATGGACCTCTACTAATTATCAATAAGGATGTAGTTTGCAATATCTTTGACATAAAGGATGGTGCCAATTACAATGTGAAGATTAACCTAGATTCCCTCAAGAAAGAATATACGAGATGTGAAGGAATGTATAGGAGGTTATGACTACCAATTCACAGGCCTAGGGTTAATGGTGAGTTTCAAACAAGTTCACATGTTCTAAGGATCCACCCTACAGTGTGCAATTGTTTCACGGATACTACAAGTTGACCTATTATGCTGAGTGTCAGGTGTTTGGATACAAGGGAGATGATGAAATGCCAGAGGAACTACCTATTTTTTCCTGTGATATCTAGAATATAAAAACAATAGGTCATTTGATAACTTGCAGTATGTGGGTGAATAAATGCATATGTCATTATGTGCAATTGAACAAAATGAGTCGGTAGTTAAATTTAAATGGTATTCATTATTGTTGCATATGCTTCTATCTGAAGGAAATCAGTTTAAAGTATGGAGCAATGAACTTCATATCAACCCTCTAGATAACTTTGTGAACACTAAGCCTATTCAATTGTGGACCAATTATTGGGACCTTGAGTACAAAAAGGCTCAATACATACACTTTGAAGAGTACTTTGTTTAGAGACAATATGATATCATAGGCCCCAAATATCTTCGTAGGATGTCCCCCCAAATAATGAAGTTTTTAAGGCCAAAAGAAAAAGGGTGATGTACATAAAGTAAAACTCAATTGGGTCGATTGGTACCTGATGAAGAGATATTCATACATGATGGTCTATGGATTTGAGGGTAAGGTTCATGTCCTACCCCCACACCATTTGAGATAGATTAGAAACTTTGAAATTCATTTGGAAAATGTTTGAGGCCACTGAATTTTTGAGGAAAAACAAAAAAGCTTCAATCCTCCCTTCACATCTCAAAATTGGAGATTTTGAGATTAATGGTTTGGAGGGATATGAAGAGGCTATCAAATTTCTTGACAAAAATAATATGCCTAAAGGGCTAGAGGCTAGACCATTTGATCCTAAGGGATACTATGACTCTACAAAGAAAGATGCTACCTCAGGATCATATCACCACTCTTTCCTGCAAAAGGAGGAAATCTAGAGGAATTTCTTATCCTATAAGGAGGGTTGCAAGAGGGTTGTAGTATACAACAGGGTGCAAGAAGTTGAGAAGAGGAGATCAAGGTAATTTTTCAATTACATAGGGGCATTCCCTAATGATTTTAATAGGGTAAAGATATTGGAGTTTTTATCCAATCTGTAAAGGTATTACTAAATGCGGCTAAAGTTTCTACTACACTTATCCAAGTTCTTGCAACTTGTGCAATTGGAGGTCTAGTCCCTGCTATGCCTCTTGATAGGTGGTCACCTGTACCATCACCCAACTTGGCTATTTCACAAGATATTGGAAGTAAAATAGGGGGTAGGAAGATGAGGAAGTGTTACAAGATGCTCAACTTGATTCCTACCATCCAAGGACTAGTGACAATGATGACATTTTGGAGATTGCAGAATACTTAACTGAACATGTGAGGAAAAAAATGCTGACAAATTCATGAGCAATGATGACTTTGTCAAATCAGAGGAATTCAAAATGTTTGTTTGTGATAGAAAAGGCAAGGAATTGGGTGAGAAGTTAGATATTAATAATGATGAGAAGAGAAAGGAGGCCAGTATACCTTTTGGAAAAATGTCAGGAAAGATCTACAAACAATGACCTGAAAAAGGGGATGAAAATATTAGGAGAAGTTGGTTGTTAATTGCTCCCCAGTTGTAGACATCTCCACTTCCAATGTGTTTGATAATTTAAGGAGATACAAAGATGTAGATTGCACAATCAGTGATCAAGGTATGGATATGTTGTGTTATGGGTCTAAATTTAGACTGAATGATAATACCCTTGCCATCTAGTCCTTGTATCCACCTAGTAAAAAACAAATTACCATTGAGAATCCATAAGACATCCTGGGGTCGTTTATGATGTACAGGCTATATGATGTTACTTTAGAGGAAGTGGCTAATTTTAATGTTGATATTTCTCTTTTCAACAAAGAAAAGTTTGAAGAGAAAAATGTTTTGATAAAAAATTTGTAAAGAAGGATAATGGAGCTAAAGGATCTTGTTTAGACCACTCTGGGATATGGTCTCCTATTAGAAGCTGATGAAAACCTCTCTCTGGAAAAGACTGATTTGAAATTGGAGAGGGAAAGGAGAGAAGTAGTAGAGAGACAATTATTTCTTATGCATCAAGAAAATGTATCCTTAAGGAAAGAGGTGAAGCTCACAAATTTTAAGCAAGCCCGAGACTTGATTGAGAAATTTTTTAGAAAAATGCATCACCATTTGCATATCATGTGGGCTAGATATAAAGCTATCATCAAGGTCATTTCTATGCAGACACAAGTGGAGTTCAGACTGAAGTTTATGAATAAGGCGTTGTGTAGGATGTTGTCAATTATGCAACCTCTTAATGAACATATCAAGAACAATGCTCAATGGTAAGATTTCTTTAAGGAGAATAATGCAAAATCCTCAAGATAGGTGAGTTTCTATTGCAACATCACATTGTATCATCTGCAAATCCTACAAGAGATTTAATGTCACTAGGAGTTTTAATCCCCCTCCTTTTATTAAGGACAATGGCAAAGATAAGTCAGAGGAAGAATGGAAGATAGAATTGGATAGTTATGTTATGTTCCCTGCATTGGATAAAGCCACACATGACATAAAAAATATATATAGTCAAATTTGTTTTCTCAGGTAAAAATATTGTATGAGCTAGACTATTCAGTCAAACAACTCAACAACTTAAACACAAATATTCCTAATCGATGGTGTTTCAGACATATCAAAATATGCAATGACTTCTTGTTGAAAGAAATGAAATAGATGACATGAGGTAGCATTTGTCTTGCTTTCCACGTAGTGTGCAAAGGCCTACACTGTTGTCATAAATAAATCCTGATGTACAATGGATCTATTTTGTGTATGTATTTCATGTTTTTATTGGTTATGTCAGGGGTTTGTAGATACTGTTATAAGGTTTAAAGACCTTTTTTATGATGTTTCTATGCTAACTTTCTATTGTCTTCCTGAACTTGTTAAGTGGTTATGAAATTATCATTATACTTCCTTTATGGATAAATGATGAAGGATGATATGTGATATTTTCTATGTGAATTATTCATTTTAATCTTGTATGTATTTAAATAAATGGTTATTTTGAAGTGAAATGGATATGCCTAAATTTCCGCTATCTTCCTAAACTTGTTAAGTGGTTATGAACTTGAATGTATACTTCCTTTTTGGATAAATGATGAAAGATGGTATGTGACCTTTGCTAGGTGAATTATTCATATTAATATTGTATGTAGTTAGATAAATGGTTATTCTAAAGTGAACTGTCTTGGCTTGGTGAGTTCCAATAAAGTAACATAACACAACCTTTGCTCTACATCCAAGAGACTTTGCATAAACAAGCTCACAGCTTCCACACTTTGTTGTCTCTTCCACAATCACACTTTCCAACAATAAAATCTCTCTTATATATCCTATTACAATAATCAATTAGGTCGGCAAATTAGGCTTTCCCAATGTAAAAATAATTACTTAACCTATTTGCTAAGATACACATGGTACCTATAACAAGTAAACATCAATTACAATTCATCAAATATATTCTAAGATCTATAATCCATGCTTGCAATCCATAATACATGCTTAATATATGAAGTCGGCCCCAAATAGGTCTCCTCTAGAACACACGCCACAACTGACATCACCAAGAGTCCTACGACTCGCAAAACATAAACAAACTTTCTTAACATGTTTTCTGCCATCCCTTAAGCTCATATAAACTAAATCCACATCTCCCATAAGTTATACTCAAAATACATAGACTAACTCTGTCAAAAATCACTGTCACTGTCTAGTACCCAATCTTCACTAAAACATCTGTAACTCATCCAGTAGAAAATATTAAGCCATGCAACCTTAGGCATAAGATCACAACATATCCCTATACACATCACCATCTTTTCTCATTTTGAATCAACCATATAGTACCCGTACGCTTCTTTTAGTGATCAAGCAACAGTAATAACCAGTTTGTTCTACCTCCATAGAAACATATGTTTTTGATTAAGGAAAATAGGTTTTGAAGGGTGCCTGAAACCCTTTACACATCAAAATATTTTCAATGAAGCCTGAAACAAAAGATACAACATAACAATGGTGAAATAGGTCACCAACCTAAAGAAGGTGACCAGGGCGGCCTCACAGATAACATAGTACACTTTTGCCACCTAATAAAAATTAGTAAAACCAATTAGGACCCCATA
The DNA here is from genome assembly GCA_018584345.1 of Thuja plicata. Taxonomy (NCBI): domain Eukaryota; kingdom Viridiplantae; phylum Streptophyta; class Pinopsida; order Cupressales; family Cupressaceae; genus Thuja; species Thuja plicata. The sequence goes on from MU226026.1 coordinate 349,983, forward strand.
AGCCCAATAGAATGAGATCTAAGAAGTCAATCAGAGGACTATTGGGAACATTTGCATTTTTTACCTTTAACCTCTGTCCAACCTTCCTCCACAAGAGAAGCCTCCTTCTCCCAAACCAAAGCATCGACATCATACCCAACCAGAGAAGCAGGCAAAACCACACCAGAAACATTGCCCACTAGAACCTGACCAGCAGAGGGAGGGGCAACAATGGCAGCCACATCCAACAACAAATCAATAGCCTGGTCAGATGGAGCATTGCTATTGACATCATCAACAACCACAGACAGGGGGAAACCTTAAGAGAAGAGTCTTTAAGGACAGAGTAATGCTGAACCAAAGCCCCAGACCACCAAGAAGGTCTTTTCTTTGATTTCCTCAATTCCACAAGGCAGCGCACAACAATATGTCCAATCCCTAAGTAGACCCTACAATGGAAAGGAATTCCTTCATAGTCTAGAGTCTGAATCCAGGAACCATTTGGGACCTCAAGTTTGATCTTCTCAGGGAGGCCCTTCGAAGAATCAACCACCACGAGGATGCGGGCATAAGTAGTATGCAAAATATCTGATGAATTAGAATCTAACATTTGGAATTCACCAATGGCATCTCCCACAACTTCAAGAACTGAATCCATCCACAAGTGAAGGGGAAGATTCGGGAGCCTGACCCAAAGAGGCATATGAGAAAAGGATTCAGATGTAGGGTTGAAACCCTCATGCCAGGGTTTGGCCAAAAAAGGGTAACGGTCCTCCCAGCTGAAGTGACTACACAAAATAGCCCTCCTATCATCAGTAGCATCATACTTTACTATGAAAAAACCCCTAGCCATAGGGAAAATCTGGACAGGTTCAGAAATCAACGGGTCCCAATGCTTAGATATCTAAGCATGAAGAGCCTGAAGGGAAGGCTAGAAGCCACAAAATCTAAAAATAGCTGCCCTCATAGAGAAATCCTCAATCGTATGAGTAATTTCTACAGCAATCTCAGCCCCCAACTCCAACCGGATAGGAAGGCTAACTAGGACAGGAGTCACAACTGTAGGCAAAACCCGACGATCCACAGTCAAAGCCCCCAAACCATGGACAGTAGCTTCAAAAGCTACCATATCCGCAAAAGAGGTATCTTTTTTGCCTGCAGCAGAAGCAGAAGCCCTAACCCCCGATCTACCACCAAAAGACCCAAGCAAAGGCCAAGCAGGTGCGGCCCCAACAATAGGGTCCACCGAAGAAGCAAAGCAGGAAGGAGCCATGACAGCGTGGTCCACCGAAGAAGCAAAGTAGGAAGGAGCCACCAAAGAAGCTACAAACTATATTGTTGTAGATAAAAATTCCATAGAAACATATGTTGACAATAGTGACAAAACATGAATGCCAACAACAACATTAGCAACCAATTCTAACAATCTCCCCCATTGGCATTGATGGAAACATATGGGAAAATCCATCAACCCAAAAGTACTCTCTCAATACAATCTTCTCAATATCCTTATCATAGCTCTTCATAAAATAGTAGGGATTTTCTCATAGAATCTCCCCCCCTTTGACAACAATGGCAAAGGGTGCCATAACTCTTCTTCTTTCCTCTGCAAGCTGTAGTTTTTTCAAATCTTCATGTCTCCAACAACCGGGCGCAAAATCACCCAGATATGTTCTATAATGTTCCTGCGATCACTCCCCCTGAGGAGTAGATCCATACATCAAGTTCAAAAAATGATATAGCTCTGAAAGCCACTGGACTGTTGCATTCCTACATCAATTTAGTTCTCACAAGGATAGGCTCGCACCCCAAGCATACCTCTGAGATACTTAAAGGCATCCTTTGGAAAAGGTTTAGTAAATATATCTTCTATCTGTTCCTTTGTGCTGATATACTCCAATATAATCTCCTTCTCTGCTACCTTGTCTCTCAAGAAATGATACTTAATGGAAATATGTTTAGTTTTTGAATTCATTATTGGATTCTTTGACATGTTCAATGTGCTAGTGTTGTCAAAATGGATAACCACTGGCTCATCAAAAGTTATCCCAATATCCTTCAAAATTTGTTTCATCCAGACCAATCTTTTCCCAAGAAAGAATGCACCACCACTTGTACTATTTCTGTCGTCAATATTTCCTTCCCAATCAGCATCAGTATAAGCATGTAAATCAAAATCATCAGATTTCTTATACCATAAGACATAATCCAGTGTTCCTTTTAGATATCTAAATATTCTTTTCACAACAACAAGGTGTGTCTCTTTAGGATCTTCTTGATATCTTGCGACAATTCCAACTGCATTAGCAATATCTGGTCTGGTATGAGTTATATATTGTAAGCTTCCAATCATAAATCTCTACTTGGTCTGAAAAACACTCTGATTTTCATCAGTATTAGTAATCTTGTGACCAGTAACCATAGGTGTTCCAAGAGGTTTACAATCTTCCATTCCAAACTTTTTCAACATTTCTTTAAGATACTTTTTCTGAGAAATAAAAATACCACTCTTGTTTTGATTAATTTGCAATCCAAGGAAAAATTTCATCTCACCAATCATTGACATCTCAAATTCAGTTTCCATTTCTTTAGAGAACTTTTTACTCATTACATCATTTCCTCCAAAAATGATATCATCAACAAAAACTTCTACTATTATAATTACATCTTCACTAGTTCTTAAGTATAAATTGTTGTTTGCACTACCTAATCTGAAGCCAAGATGAAGTATATACCTGTCCAAACTTTCATACCATGCTCTTGGTGCTTGTTTCAGTCCATACAAAGCTTTCTTCAACTTGCAAACCATGTCCTCATCTTCTATCAAAGGAAATCCATCAAGCTGTTCAATATATACTTCCTCTTCTAAATCTCCATTCAGAAATGCAGATTTCACATCCATCTGATCTACTTTGAAGTCTTTGTGTGCAACATAAGCAAGAAATATTTTCACAGCCTTAAGCCTAGCAACAAGAGAAAAATTTTCTTCAAAGTCTTGCCTTATTTCTTACAACCATTCCCTCTTCATTCATCTTGTTTCTAAAAACCCACTTAGTTCCTATAACATTCTTATCTTTAGGTCTAGGAACAAGTTCCCAAGTCTTATTTTTCTTTATCTGTTCTAATTCTTCCTTTATAGCTTTAGTACAAGATTCATCTCTACATACCTCATCAGTAGATTTTGGTTCAACTTGAGAAATCAAGCAAATTTCATCTCTTAATCTCGATCTTGTCATCATTCCTCTATTTGCATCTCCAATAATTGGATCTTTGGGATGATTTTTCTTAACATACCTCAGAGTCTTAGTAATTTCAGTAGGATCATTTGAGTCATCTTCACATACCGCGATCTTACAATCAATCTCAAAAGACTCTTCTTGATCTGCAATAACCTCCTTGATCTCTGTAGTCTGGTTGTAGTCATATATTCTTTACTGAATCTAGAAATTTTCATCTATCCTCACATTATCACTTTCAATCATCTTTCTCAATCTCAGATTGAAGCATTTATAGGCTTTTCTTTTAGTGAATAACCAAGGAAGATCCCTTCATCACTTCTAGCATCAAAATTTCCTACCTCATCATCTCTTTTGATATAGCATTTACTACCAAATGTTCTAAAATATTTCATAGTAGGAGTATGATTAAACCATAGTTCATAAGGAGTCTTACTTGTACCTTCTCTGATATGAATTTTGTTGAAGGTATACACAACAGTACCAACAAATTCTCTCCAATGAATATGTGATACATTTCCTTCTGGCAACATACTTCTAGCAGCATCTAATATTGTTTTGTTTCTTCACTTTTCTATCCCATTCTATTGTGGTGTCCTAGGAGAAGATGTCTATTTGTATATTCCATGCTCTTTACAATATGTATTGAACAAATCTAAAGTAAACTCTCCACCTCTATCTAATCTCAAACATTTTATCTTTAAGCCTGATTCATTCTCAACTTTTTCTTTGAATATCTTGAATTTGTCAAACGCCTATGATTTCTCTCTTAGATATGTAACCCACATCATCCTAGAAAAGTCATCAACAAAAAGTATAAAATACATTTCACTGTAGTAAGATCTTGTTCTTGTAAGACCACACAGATCTATATGCACTAGATCCAACTTCCCTTTTGCTAAGTAAGATTTGCTTTTAAAACCGCTTGTAGTCTGCTTCCCCATTACATTCTCTACACATGGTGTTAGATGGTCTCACAATCTTTGGTAGACCTCTAACTGCATTAGTCATAGTTGCCTTCATAATATTATCAAAATTCACATGAAAAAATCTTCTATGCCATAACCAACTTCCATCTACCTTCGAAACAAAACAAGAAGCCTCAGATGTATTTAATTCAAATACATTACCTTTGGATTTAGTACCAAATGCGATCAAGTCTCCTAACTTACTTCTGATAGAGCATTTCCCATCAATGAATTTCAATTGATAACCTTTGTCCACTAGTCGTCCAACACTCAACAAATTATGTTTAAGTCCATCAACAAGTAATACATTGTCAGTATTAGTCTTTCCATCCAAAGAAATAGATCCAACTCCAATGATAAGCTTAGAAGTATTGTCACCAAATCTCCCAACACCACCATCATACTTATTTAGTTTAACAAACCTATTTCTATCACCATTCATATGGTGTGAACAACCACTGTCTATGACCCATTCATATTTATTTTCAACATGCACGACACTAAGGCTCTTTCTTCATGAATAGGTTTATCATCCTTGATAGCAATAAATCCAATCTCATCATAATCAATAGTATCATCATTAGAAACACTTTCACTAGCATAGTAACATTTCTTATCCTTTGAATACTTAGGTTTATAAAACTTAGTTTATGCTTTGGAACCCTTGTATGACATCTAGATGAAAAATGACCTATCTTATTGCATGAAAAACATTTCAAAGGTAACTTTCCTTCAAACTTACCCTCACCTCTCTTTTCTCTTCTAGTGATCAGGGCCACAATTTAATCAAACTTTCTTTCTTCGTCCTGTATCTATTCCCATTCATCAACATATTCACCAAGCTCATCTCTCAAGTCACTGTTGTTCGTTCTCGCAATTCCTGATAAAGTCTTTTTATATTTATGCACAATCACCTTGAATATTGTGTCAACTTTAGGTAATGAATCTCCAAGCTCTGTGGCCTCAAAAGTAGTTAATTTTGCAATCAACATCTCTCTATTAAAATTCGCTATCAAAGGTATGATGTCTTCTATAGCTTGCACTTTAGTCTTGCAAATAGGTGTCAAAGATCTAAGAATTTTTGTGATCACTTCTGCCTCACTGTATGCGCCTCTAGAGTTTCTGATCCCTATAACAACCTCAGTAACTCTCTATACATATGCTCTAATATTTTCATCATCTTTCATTTTTCAGATTTTCCATTGTTGTCTTCCAGCTCTGTAACTTTTCCTTCTTTGTAAACTTATCTCCTTCATATAGTTCTTCTAGTCTTGTCCAAATTTCATGTGCAGAATCCAAATCTTTAACCTCTATGAATTCACCTTCAGAGAGTGCACTAATCAATGTTTCTCTTGCGACCATGTTATATGAAAATATCTTGTTTTCTTAATCAGTAGCCTTATCTACTTCATCCCCAGCCTTCATTTGTATATCCTTCTTTGTAATCATCTAGTAGTCGATTCCCAAGCATAGCAAATGTGTTCTCATCTTGTTCTTCTAACTGTCAAAGTTTTTAGGATCAAACTTTAGACTATCCTTCCTATAGAATGCCATCTTTAGGATCACCTCAAGCTATTAATATTTCTCTCTAAGAACTAGTAGCTCTAATACCAATTGTTAGGAATAATATTCCACCAACACAACTAAGAGGTGGGGGGAGAGGGTGAATAAGTTGTGAGACAGATTATTAAACATTAAACTTTATACATCAAAAACTTTAATCCAAATAATAATAGAGTAGATGCCAACACAATAACATAATCCTTTGTTGTCAAGGAAACCCTATTAAAGGTAAAACCCCGATGAGAATTAGTACCCACAAATAATGTACTAAGAGTATAGTATCTGTGTTAAAAGATTTAGCCCTCTTATGAGCTTACTGATGCATTACAATACACAGTCCCTATTAAAGGACAAACCCTGCTAGGAGTCAAGAGTAACAATGGGCTCACTGCCTAGGCATACTTCCTAAAGAAAGTTAAATCCACCCTCAAGACTTATAGTCTAATATACAAGTGTATAGAAGAAATATACAATCTAGTGAGCTGTCTCATAGCAAATATCTTTGCTTGGTCAGTTCCAATGAAGTAATATAATCACAACCTCTGCTCTACATCCAACAAACTTTGTACAAATAAGCTCACAACTTCCACACTTCGCTGTCTCTTCCACAATCACACTTTCCAACAACAAAATCTCTCTTATATATCCTATTACAATAATCAATTAGGCCGGTCAATTAGGCTTTCCCAATGTACAATTAATTACTTAACCCCTTTGCTAAGATACACATGGTACCTATAACAAGTAAACATCAATTCCAATTCATCAAATATAATCCAAGATCTGTAATCCACACTCGCAATCCATAATACATGCTTCATATATGAAGTCAACCCCAAATAGGTTTCCTCCATAACACACGCCACATCTAACGTCACCAAGAGTCCTACGACCCATGAAATGTAAATTACCTTTCTTAACATGTCTTCCCCCATCCTTAAGCTCGCATAACCTGAATCCACATCGCCCGCAAGTTATACTCAAAACACAGAGACTAACTCTATCAAAGATCACTATCATCGTCCAGTACCCAGTCTTCACTAAAACATTTGTAACTCATTCAGTAGACAATATTAAGCCATGCGAACTTAAACATAAGATCACAACATATCCATGTACACATCACCATCTTTTCTCATTCTGAATCAATTGTACAATACCCGTACACTTCTTTTAGTCATCAAGCAACAGTAATAACCAATTTGTTCTACCTCCATAGAAACAAATGTTGACATCAGTGACAAAACATGAATGCCAATAACAACATCAACAACTAATTCCAACACAAATCTCCCTCACTGTGATGAGATAACACAAAACTCCACCAAAAATTTAAGTTATAGTATCGAGAATGGGGAATCCATGAAAGTATGTCTGCATCCAAATCCTTGGAATGTACCTTAATATTATCCTAAGATACCTCCTCACAACCAAGACTATAACTGCAAACCTATGTCATCATAGGAGGTGGTCTATAACTCATCATTTTGAGACTAAGTTTCCCAAGAGAAGTTACTCTTATGATTACAATAGACTCTCCTTGGGAGCTTTACCAATCAATAATAAAATAGTGATACCCAAAAAAATAAACAAGTAGTAGTTGAGCACCTACACCACCCCTCAATTCAACATCTACATTTTTGCTTTTTGCGCATCAATGAGATAAAAATGGGATGTGTTGGATGAGGGACTCAATTTTAATTGTTGAATCTTGGGATAATTTTGATAAATTTGAGTTCAATGTGTCAAGGCATACCATGTTTCTATGCTTTTCTCTACAAGTTCATATACTAACCAAAAAAGAGGATGACAAGGGCAAGTTGTGTCTTGATACTACATTGTTTCTTAAAAGTTTTGTGATGTCCTAATGTAATGAATATATGGCACATCTAGTTGAGATCCATATTAACATCTTACAAATGTGGCCCAAAGAACATGGTCAGGCAAAACTCCTAAAGACGTGCCATTATTGATTATCCCTAACAATGATTATTTTGAAAATTGAAAGGATGTTGTAGCTATGGTGGCAAAGCTGGCTGAATTTCATAGTTATTAATGCAACAACTTGAATCATAATACATAATTTAAGAAAATATTAACATCAATTAGACGTGGTTTCTTTCAAAATTTTGAGCAATAACTCACATTTGCTACTCAATTAAAAATGGGTGCAAAATGACCCAAAATGGACACTTTGAAAAATGCCATTTAGTACTAGGGTTTCACAAAATAAAAAGTAAACGTTTTGGTATCGAATCCCATGGAACCATTTGAGTTGCATACAAAATTGAAGCATGAATGACAGGTGCATTATATTCAATTAAAGAGGAGGTCAAAAAACAAATAGGTATAAGGGTATGAAAGGGTACACATCATTCCATCTTCAATTTCATTTGGCTCACCAGTTGTAGCCATCTTGGTCGTCTGCATGGCCTTGTATGTGTGATTCTTCCCCAACTTCCCCCTCTAACTGCCAACTCCCAATATACTTCTTCGTGTTATCTGGTGCGACTAAATCATGCAACATGTGCTGAATTACGCATATAGGGAAACTTGGGTTTTCATTCTTTTGGTTGTAATTGTTTCCTTATACAACCTATCGTTGCAAGTTGTAGGTTTCTTGGACAACCTATCCCTACAAGTCACATCCTCCTACAAACCCTAGTCACCACTACCATAAAGGGTCATGTGCAGAAGAAATGAAAAGTAAACAAAACAAATTACATGAATTTAGGGTTCAATGGAGTAGGGAGGAAGCTTCTTTAGCACTGTAGATGTGCCAAAGATCCAATGATAGAAAATTAACAATCTTGGCGAGTAGGAAACTTATTCGTTATGAAGTTGACCTCCAAAGTTTTTCTATTAATGAGAAATCTACCAAAAATTGATGAAAAATTTACATTTAAGAAATTTCAAAATAAATAAACAAACAACATTTAAAGTATTAACTAAACAAGTTTCTAGGTTTATATGCTTTATTTTAAAAGAATTTTAAATTAACATAAATATATAATAAATAATATAAAAACATGTATATTGTATGTTCGTAAAGCAAGTTTCTTAAATTCATATATTCTATTTTAAATAGATTCTAAATTAATATGAATGTATAATAATCAAAATGGAAACATATATATTATAAAATAACATATATTTATCATATAAATTATAAATAATATAGATTTATATTATTAAATAAAATACTTATTATCTCTAACAAATTTTGTTGACTTATTAATAAATTTAAGTATGGTATTTACTTTTTATAAAAAATTAGTCTATCAATTCATATCCTGTAATAAATTTGCAGTCTGACATATACTATTCAAAAGTGAAGTGAAAAAACAACTAATACAGCCATCAAATTCCAGGCCTGCATGGAAGAAACAAACAAAATAAAATTTTAAAAAATAAAATGTAATAAAGATGTAGAGGCACTACAATAATTTTTTACAAACATGTTGAATAATTACGATGTATTTTCCAAATGCCTTTGGACATAAATCTCGTGATTTCCGCATTTCCACCAAACTGCTGAGTCACTTTAATCCGTATTATTTGAATGCATTTTCCAACACAAATCGAAGCTAATCATCAATCACTCCATGTCTTTCATCATTTCTTCTCCAATTCTTATCTCCGTTCTCGATTATCACAATGTTATCATAGAGATTATCACAATATTATAATAGAGATTATCACAATTCCGGTGTCTTCTCACATGATTCCGCTGTCTTCTTTCCACACGGTTTCGTATGCAAAAAGATACCTCTCGATCTTCGCCTTTCATTTCCTGTCTTCTCTTAACAAGACAAATTGTTTCACCTGCTGCGACCTAAAACCTAGTTTCATTTCATCCCGGCTTTATCATGTCATATCCTGCAGACTCAATTTTAACGATAATTTAGCCCTTCAACTTCCCAACAACAGGCTTTCTTCATCTCCTTTCCTGGGAGCAAAAGAAAGGGTGAGGGTATGGACACTTTTGATGAAGTGGCACCACCTGCATCTTCTTCTGCCTCAAAACCCATGAAAAAGCCTTCCTACGATGTTTTCATCAATCATCGTGGAGAAGATGTCAAATCCACCCTAGCTACCATTCTCTATGCCATGCTCACTGAATGGTATCTCTCTGTGTTTTTGGATAAACCAGAGTTAGAATATGGCGATTTTTTCCCCCTTACATTACAAACAGTAATGAGCAGCGCTCTGGTCCATATTGCTATTTTTTCTGAGAGGTATGCAGAATCACCCTGGTGTTTGGCAGAACTATCGTTTATGGTTAAGTCTGGAGCCCCAATTATTCCTATTTTCTACCATGTAGATCCTAGTGATCTCAGATGGGTACATCAAGGGAAAGGAAAGTATGTTGATGCCTTTGACGGATATGTACAGAAAGATAGATATCTGGGTAAACTTAATGAGTGGAAGAAGGCACTCTACAAGGTCTCATTTTACAAGGGCGAAGTCATAAAAAATAAAGAGTAAGTCCCACACAGTCGGCCTCCTTATTGTAACAAATATGTATTCTTTTTCGTATGTGTGTAATTTTAATTTTGGCATGGCATAATAACTTGTGTTCTGTGTTTTGATTTTTCAATGTTTTTACTTGTTCAGCGATGAGAATAGGCAGCTGAAGGATATTGTGAATACTGTATTGAAAATAGTAAAAAGGGAGTCTTTATGGGTTGCAGACCATCCAGTAGGTATGGAAAAAATAGTGGAAGACTTTGAGAAGAATACAATCCATTCTATGAAAGTTGATCAAGGTGTACAAATTATTGGAATTTGGGGGATGGGTGGGTCTGGCAAGACCACTCTTGCAAAGGAGTTATACAATAAAAAATCTTCTTTGTTTAAGTGGTCCAGTTTTGTGTCAAATGTTCGAGATGCCTCGACCAAAGGTCTGTTGTATGAGAGGCAGCAAAAACTCCTCAAAGATCTGTGTGTCCAAGATGTAGGATTTTACAATATTGAAGAAGGTAAAGAAACTCTTTCAAGACATTTGAGATCAGTTAAGGTGTTTATTGTTCTAGATGATGTGGATCATGTGGACCAACTCACTGCTTTGATGCCTGCAAAAGACAGACTCGAAAGTGGTAGTCTTATCATTGTTACCACAAGGGAATATGATGTCCTTAAATTTTGGCCTGTCGCCACTATATATAAAATGAAAGCTCTTCATCCAATCTATGCTAAACAACTTTTTTGTTGGCATGCCTTTGAACAACCTCTTCACCAGGATGGATTTGAGGAGCTTGTTGAGAAGTTCTTAGAGGCTTGCAATAGATTACCACTCTCTCTCAAGGTGATTGCAAGACAACTCAAAGGAGAGTATGACAAAGAAATTTGGAAGTCTTTGTTGCATAAAATCATGACAATAGTACCTAATGATATTCGGGAGATACTCAAAATAAGTTATGACAACCTTGATCATGAAGAAAAAGAGATGTTTCTTGATGTCGCATGTTTTTTCATTGGAGAAGAGAGTAGTTTGGTAATTGAATTATGGAATGGATTGGGATGGAGTGGTCAACAGGGTTTGAAAAGTCTTTTTAATAAGTGTTTGGTTGAATTTGATGAAGACATAATAAATATGCATGATCACATTAGAGACTTGGGAAGGAGCATCGCCACAAGCCAATCACCTTATCGCTTTGGACTCCCCCAAACAATTATTAATATCCAGAACCAAGTAGAGGTAAAATTCAAATTTTTATTTAACTCAAAATGACTTAACTTATTTAACTTATTTATTGTATAATTAAATAAGGATTTTTTTTTTAACACACAATTGTTTATGTCCACTAAGTTTTATCACTTTTATGATTAATTAGCTTTTTCTAATAGTATGCGTTTTAAGCAATGAATAGCCAAACCAAAATTTATTAATCTCAGTGCTGGCTGTATTAGCCTTTCTATTTTTAAGCTTTTGATTTTGTACATTTCTGTTCTAATCTTTGTGCTGATATATATGATGTATACATTGTTTATCGTAAGAACGTATCCTATTGACGGTGTTATATTTTTCCTTTATACAGGCTGTTCATTCAGGCTGTTGGCCCCGCCTGATGTCTGCTCTGACAGCTGATTTTCATAACAAAATACAGGTGATCTATTGTTTGGTCATTTTGTTCTGTCGGGAACACATTCTCTGAATTTTTAGTTCTGCAATTCTAATTTGGAGGTTTTTCTTTGCTCAACTCGCATATTTAAAATTGCATCCGCTCATTCTTTAAAAAATATAGGCACTAATATTTTAAAATAATTAAATTGATGCATTTATTCATTAAAAAATTATGTATAAATTGTACCAAATTCAAAGTTTAATGGATATAAGATATGCTGCATGAGCATTATTATTTCAATTTAAAATATTTTCTCATGGATACAAGTTCTGAGTAGATTTCAGAATCTCTGATGACACTGTTACATGAAATGCAATACTGTGAGTTGTTTACATTTCTGGGACGCTTCGTTTAATTTACTGGTTTTCTCTTCCAAAAGCAAGAAGAAGATAGTCTGGCTAGCTAGGCCTATTTTACAATCAAATAAGGGAAGAAAATTACTGATTTATTCAGATAATATGTGTTTGGGCAGCCAAAAATAACTTATTGATCTTAGTGCTAGCTGTATAAGTTCTTTTATTTTTTAAGTTATTGATTTTATATTCTCTGTATGCAGAACAGAATTGGCATTCATGGAATAATAGTAACCCCAGATCGAGTATATTGGGATTATTTGGTTTGTTTGACCACATCTCTTGTTTCTCTACTCTTATAATTTAATTGTCAGTAGAAGGTTATAATATTATATTTTATGGTTTTTCTATTTAGGATACAGAGAAGCGCATCCCAAATATGGCCAGAATAACTGGTGAGATTGATGATTTTCGCGTTTGGTGTTCGGACCGAGAACTCAAGGTTGACACAAATTGTGGAATCCGGTTGCTCTCACCATCTTTAGTTGGACTAAAATATTTGGTGATTAGTGGAGATAATTTTAATGTAGTATTGGGTGAAGTATCAAGAGAGCTGGTTTGGCTTCGCTGGTTTCGAACTGGACAGCCAAATCTTCCATCAGGGCTTTTAATGAAAAAATTGAGGGTTTTAGAAATCTTTGAAAGAAAATATGGAGATCATACCTTAGAAAAGCTGTGGGTTGACAGCGAGGTAAGTAGAGTCCGTTTTACCTGTTTTAAATCTATGTTTCAACCCTTTTATAATTGCTCAATGCTTTACGTTTCTCTACTCGGAAATATACTGCAGGCCCCTGTGCAGTTAAGGCGTTTGCTTATTTCTAATTGCTACAAACTTCAAGGTTTTCCAAAATCGATAGGGCGTCTCAGTCATTTGAAGAAGATAGTAATCACTGACGGCTCCAATGTTACGAGTCTGCCAGACGAGTTTTGCTTTCTCAAATCGCTGGAACACCTGCTTCTACTTTGGAGTAGATTGCTATCACTGCCGATCAATTTCGGCAACTTGAGCAGTCTGCGGCATCTTGATTTGTCTTGTAGCCGTGTGTTGAGGAGATTGCCGGCTTCTTTTAAAAACCTGATGCTCCTTAAACATCTCGATTTGTTGGGGTGTAGTAAACTCGCATTCAAGTCAGAAGAGGAGTTGAACTGTCTGCAACACATAACAAAGCTGGAGTATTTGAATCTTTATCAGTGCGAGCAAGTGGAAGAGTTGCCCCATCACATCGCACACAATGTGTCTTTGGGAGAGCTTCATTTGGGCTGTCCGCTGAGGGAGCTACCAGAGAACATCCGTCGACTCAGCAAGCTGAGAGAGATGTTAGTTGTTAGTTGTCATCAGATGGAATATTTGCCTGACTCTCTCGGAGATTTGCCTTCCTTGACGAATCTTCGAATTAGAGATTTTCCGAAGCTGAAATGTCTACCTGATTCTCTTGGATGTTTGTCTTCCTTGACAATACTAGAAATTAAAAGTTGTCCGAAGCTGGAATGTCTACCTGATTCTATTGGATGTTTGTCTTCCTTGACAAATCTTGATATTATAGATTGTCTTAAGCTGGAATGTCTACCTGATTCTCTTGGATGTTTGTCTTCCTTGATGGATCTTTATATTGCATTTTGTCCGGAGCTAGATCATTTGGGAGTGAAATCTGTAGCAAAAGCAATTAGGCAACTGAGTAATCTTCAGCTTCTGACTATAATCAACTGTCCAATCAGCGGCTCATCATTATCTTTTGGATCGAGCAACCTCAAGTATATAAAACTAACAGGAACAGAAGTGTGCAGGATTTCATGTTCTCCCCACTTGGAGAGACTTGATGTCAAGGAGAATCATCATTTAGAGGAGATCGAAGCACTGCCAAGGACCCTCAAGTCAATATATTTGAAAAACTGTGAAATGCTGAAGAAAATTGCGAGTTTTGCAAGATTAACTTCTCTCAGAGAATTTTGTCTGGAAGGATGGAACAGAATTGAGAAAATCGAAGGTATAGAAAATTGCATAGGAGTTGAAAAGTTAACTGTTCAGACCAGAATGGAGGTTCCGGGTATAGAAAGCTTGGAACACTCGCAGAATTTGAGGGAGCTGAAACTCAGTGCAAACAAGGGACCAGTTATTGAACGTTGTATTCAAAGGATACAGGTAATGATGGTGTTTCTTGAAGTAAAAATTTTCAGTTATTTTCATCTGTTTGCGCATTTACTGAATGTTGGGCATTAATAGGAATGGCCATCTGAAACAACAATAATATGTGCGCGGGCAGTCCCTGATGCGGCCTCGCTTGTAGAATCTTTACTGTCTCCGAATCTCGAGATTGTTGACTCCATCTCCAATCAAAAGATTCAGTCCGTTCCAACATTGGTGCAAAACGGTTCCTCCCATGGCGATGTCTTAATGCTCTGTTTTGTTATAAATTGTGTTTCTTCACAAATGACATGGAAGATAAGCACTGATACCACATTTACCAAATTTGAAAAGGGTCGATGGGCATGCGTTGGTGTCTTCACAAAACGTTCCTCTTATTTTGGTTGTGCAGAGTACTCCATAAACTGCAGAGGAGAGTGCGGAGAAGAGGATGAAGTGGAGAAAGGTTTAGCTGTGACGGGGGAAGAGGGAACGCTAATGGAGGCATTCCACAGCTTACTGCCGCTTTTGTTTCAAAGTTAACAATCTACCAAAAAAAAGCAAATTTGCAAATTTAGAGCCATGTAAAACATTGAAGCAATGTTATTGCGAGGAAGTAGCTTCCTAGCTCATTGTAATATAATGGTAGCAATGATTTGTTGGAAATTCTATTATCATTTGCAATATTATGTTCTCAACTTGTAAACAATCTTATTTTTCATCGATTTGATAAATTAAATTAAATTTTGTAATGTTTTTATTTTATTTTAATAAATTTATTTAGTATATTTGATTATTTTTATATATACTAGCACTTGCAGTAGTAGGAACCGCAAGGGATAAGAACAGAAATGAATTTTAACATTTACAAAATAAAAAGTATAAAAAATTATAGATTCATACATATGTATCATTAATATAGATTCATACACACGTATTAGTGTGTGTTATTGAATAATATAATTTTGTACACAATTTTGCAAAACTCTAGTCTACTATTGTTATGAGATGATTAAATTCTTTTAAATAATTAGCACCCAATTTGAATCATTCAAAGTTACAATGATGACGATGATAACTACAAACAATATCATTTGCAACTCATTCATGTCTTCAGTGCAACAAGAACCAGATCAACACAACGATTACTTATGTGGCAACCCAGACACAATGATAAAGACTTGAAACAATACGCAGAGGTTCTCTGCTTATAAATTGATGCTTGTTGTCAACTTAAAAAGATAAACTACATTCGCATAAATTGATGTTTTCCACTCTTTTCATTACACCCTGGTTTTACCATGACAATGCTCAGTCAATACTGGTCGTACTCCTCCTTCCCTCCATCGTTGGGTATAAACCGATTTCAGGAGAGTCCAATTAAATGTGACTTTTTTTTGGTTAAATTAGGTTGAATGAGAACAACGCTTAATTTGGGTTTTGCTCAAATTAAACTTGATCAAAACAAGAATACTAGGAAAAAAATTGAAACCGTCACATTAGACATAAACTTAATTACATTGCATCTGTGTGTGCTTTGAAATGCAGGCAGCGCCTGTAAATACAGGAGAAAACAACATTGCAACATCAGAGAAAAATAATTAGCACACTCGGATTGAGAAAACAATCAATTCCAATATTTCAAAGAAGAAATTAGCTTTGAGATCAGTATATACACCCCCTTTCTAGATGGGCAACACTGGAAGCCTATTTTGTGGAGAAAATTCTTTAAACTGTCGTTCTTTCGTACAAGATTTTTTTATCCATAACTATTGATAAAAAATCCAATATGGGATTTGAAAGCTGGTTGACATCCACTTGCAATGTATTTCAATGGCCTAAGAGAGCTTGTTGATGTATTTAGGAGTAATATATTTATCCCAGATGGGTGCTAAAAGATTTCTAATGACCATACTCCTAGCATGTGGGTACCTTAACTAACTTGTGTTTAAAATTAGTTTATATGAAAACTTAGTATAAGCATACACGGGTAATAACTAGGCAAGCTAAATTGTTCCTCACCATAACATAAATGTAAGAAAATATAACAATTATTTTGAAGCATCCCAAATATCCATTAGGAAAGAAGGCTCCAAGTAGTGGGAGAAAAAAAGAAGCACCTATGCAGTCTGTAACAAAACTAGCAGCATTGGGTATGCTCTCATGCATCTCTACTATCACACGAGAGAACATGTTCAAGAATCAAAACAATAGAATAGTATGCAAGCCTTTTTGCCACGTCATTCACTGCAAAGTATCACACATTCAACACCAATATCAATTCATCTAATTATTACAGGGTAGAAACACATAAAGCATAGGTCCATCAAAACTGTCTAGATTGACAATACACATTCAAAGTAGTTCAAAACTTAAAAAAATCAGAGACCATGTAAAGATTTTGTTGTTGAGTACAATGCTAAGCTACTAGTCCACACAAAAAAAACTTAAACTTACTATCATTTGTTTAATGTTATGCATAAAGGCACAAAGTAGGTGATTTGTTTGGGGGAGGAAAAATAAATCTTGGGAGATTGTGGATTTTAGCTGAAACCAACCATTTGTTTGGCTACAGTAGGCATAGAGTGGGCTAGTTAAATATACATATAATGAAAGGTGATGTTCCATCTCCTAGTTCTTTTCTTCTCAGCCACATTCCCTTTCAAGTCTTATGCTATTTTTCGAACATGAATAGATAATTTTTCCCTTGTCTCCATTGCCTGCAATAATTTTAAAAGGGGTCACAAATCATGATAAATTTAAGTCCATGAACTACAATATCTAGTATTGATATATTTGAGATTGAGAATTGTTTGAAGCATCCAACAGATAGCTTTACCTTTATCTCAGTTTTCTACAGATAATCTCAAAACAAAAAGTAGACCAAAAAAAACATCATCAATTTATGTCCATAAGCCTAACCTTGAGCTTGTATGATTATTTTTCATACCTTAAGAGTTTGACGGTCGTATTCCTCTACCTTGATAACAAGACTTAATAGAGCATAGTGAAAATGAAGAACAAAGTGTCCTGTTGCATGGATGCATTTAAAGGAAGGTAGAGATAATTTGAGAGAACCTCAGTGGGCAGATGCCATGGACAAACACAAGGTTCTAAATGGAATCAAACTTTTCTACTGGTAAATAAACTTTTGAGGTAAAGAATGAATAAAAAACACCTACTTCTATTATAAATGAAGCTGTTTGAAGATGAATGTAGCAATGATCTCTATTGAACCAAGTGAGAGATTCATAATATTGCTTTCTTTCTCAAGAACTTGACTCTAAATCAGTTGCCTCTTTCACAAAGAAATAAACTTCTGAATCATTGTCATTTGAGAGTTATTTCGTACCCACAAAGACAATGTATTGAATGCTAACTTCTGGAAAACAACAAAATAATTCCTTGATCTTGCCGCACCCCCTATGCTTCATCATGTTTATCATTTAATGAATGAAATAGATACTTGCCTTCTCGGGCATTTTTAGGGTTTGATTGCTCTTTTCGAGAGAAGTTACAGAGTTCCCTTGTGTTCTACCGCCTAAGGGTGGTGTTAATAAGAAACAACCAATTGCTACTATTTTTAGCCGCTGAAACCAAAAAAATCTCCTTACAACTGCTGCCTCAATCTATTCAGAGTAAACAAAAGTGGATTTGAAAATATCAGAAGTATAGTGTTAGAAAAGATTTGAAGCCTGCAACTAATATTTGTTTTGATATGGAGATCCAACTATTAAATGTGATTTAAATTTTTTTTGACTGAGATGCGGCTATACCGAGCACAAAAGAATGTTTACTGATCACAATCAAGTTCAATTATGCTGATTGGAAAAAAATCCGACAATCTTCAAACTATTCACCGTTGCAAAGAGGACTATATATTGATGTTAAAAGGGTTGTATACGACATGAGACAGGGTTTAGGTCAATATAGCCTATTGGCTTGTTGCATCAAGGAAATTAAACCCAAATTTTTACAATGAGAGTGAAATGTCTCTTTACAAAATCTGCAACTTGGTCTTCAATATAGGGAAGAGTTTTGATTGTCTTGATCCAATTCTTGATGTAAACTTCTTTAAGTAATAGGGCATGTGAAGAGGAAGTGATTCCATAAGTGGGCCTTGAAGATTCACCTGAAATAAAGAAACATAGAAAAACAAATGAAGGAACCTATCCACAAGAAGAATATCATCTAATATTCAAGTTAGTGTAACTTTGAAACTATAATATCAAAAAATATATTTAAGGAGATGCATGAGATATCATCAAATAAATGAGCTAAACATGAAA
>MU226026.1:373010-394116 GCA_018584345.1 Thuja plicata
CTTAAGGAGGAATATCTATTTTCCTTATTAAAGGAAATACAAAATAGTGACATGTCCTCCTACTTGGACTAGAGGACAAATATAAATAAGGATACCTTGGTTTATCCTTTTAATTACATATTTTCAATAAGGAAAGATTAAATTCTAACAATAAGGCTTAGCCCATTTTCTTTTAGACATTGTAAGATTGTCTTGATGCGCTTGCATAGAAGATTGAAGAGGAGGTATGATGAATCAGTTGATTGACTGACATGTGCTAAAGTGATATCTAAAGTGTTGATTAAGTCCAAGACCAAAGGACAAAGGAGATAAAGTCCAACTAAGAGAGAGAAGCAACGACTCCGATCTTGAGTCAAGGTTAACGAACTTGCTCTCACAACTCAAGATAAGGACAATGCAGACAAAGATGATAAGATAACAAGTCACTTGGATTGGCACAATGAAATTAGATTTCAAAAGAGAAATGAGTCAGACTGTCAATAGATTGCAGTCAAAGATAGACTAGGAGTGATGATGTTGATGAGAACACAGATTTGTGAAAATTCAGACAGAACCTTCACAATAGAATATAGAATTGGATAGAAAGAAGAATAAGAAAATGACAATAATGTTGATAGATTCTCAGTGTTTGATAGTAGATGCAGAAACTTAGACAAGAGTTTGATAGCTAACACCTAGAAGTGCAGATTTTGAATTTTTTATCACTTTGATGTTTGACTGGATGTTTGTTTTGAATGTTTTGGTGTCTGTTTGTTTTGATGCTTCACCCACGCAAGACACATCAAGCAGAATGTTTGTTGTAGAATAAAATAATAGACACACCACAATCCTAGGATAGCCAAGGCAATATCTGTTGAATTCCCACTTGAACCAAAGTTCAACCATGCCTACTCATAGCGGACAACTTAGAAGCTTGGAGGCACGGGCTCCTCCTTACATGTGCACTCACTTCTCAGGCACACCAAGCTTCGAATCCCAAGGTTAATCACTTCCCAAGGGACTGTTGTCTCTACTAAGAGCCATGAAAGCATGGGACATCTTAGTCAGTCTCTGACCTTCCACACCAAAAGATAGAGGGATTTTGGATACTAGAGAAAATTTTGTAGTAAGGACATCCATTCAGGTGGTTATACTTGCGGTAGATTAGCTCCGTTATGGAGGCCTCCCAGCCTTTAGAAGTTATGTTCTGTAGGTTTTAACACACCACAAAGGTACTGAGGGAGATCTTCTTCTCAATATAATGCAATCAACACCTATTCATTGTGACATTAATCAAAATGATATTTTTTATATACCGATTCGGAAGGGCTTGGCTTTAGCCTGTTACCGGTTGGGCAATCCACTCTCACCAGCTTTGTTAAAGAACTCGGGAGGTAGCCATGCTAAAGGATTTGTATGGATTTCTATTACACCAAAGATCCACGAAGGAAAGGGGAGAGGATACGTTCATACAATTCCTTGGTTTTACAAAACTAGAAGACACATCAAACAGAAAAAGCAAATGACAATAATGTTTCTAGATTTCTGATCATCCCCAAAAGGGTGAGAGCATAGTTTCCTGACATCATTGTCATTCTTAAAATATCAAAAAAATGTTCATTTTAAGAAGTCCTACATGTGGGTTCCTATTTTAAGAAATCAAAAACAAGATGCAAGCACAATGTTTTGCGTTCTATCGATCAAAGGCAACCTACAAAATCAATTCGTGAGTAGTTTGTGTTTTATTCTTCTTTTTCAACGTCCTGCAAACCATTGTTATGAAAACCTTACCTATTCCTGCACATGTAACCCACTATTATAAAAATATATAAAAAAAACATATCTTGTCAATCCCACGTGTTAGAAAATCAAGTTAATCAAAGATAATAAATCATTTGATAATCGAAAAACCCGTTGTCATAAAAATCAGGTTCTGACCAGTCTGCACTAAATCAATAATAACTTTTAAAAATTCTAATAAAATTAATTAAAACCAATGGAAAATGAAATATAACTCAAATACCTTTCTAGAAATATAAATTTTGGATCTGTATCATGTCATATGTGCATGTACCAATAAAAATATCAGTCAGATTTCTGTAAAATCAGGTTTGACTAGTCTGCACTAAAATGACCATAACTTTTGCAAATCCAAATGAAATTAATTCAAACCAACTGAAAATGAAAGATAACTAAAATACCTTTCCATAATTATAAATTTAAGATCTATATCATGTCATAACTGCACATACCAATAAAAATATCAGTTATATTTATGGAAAATCAGGTTTGACTAGTCTGCACTAAAATGACCATAGCTTTTGCAAATCCAAACTAAATTAATTCAAACCAATGAAAAATGAAAGCCAACTCAAATAAATTTTCAGAAATATAAATTTGAGATCTGTATCATGTCATAAGTGCACATACCAATAAAATCATCAGTCAGATTTTTGGAAAAATAGCCTAGAAATTTATCACAAAACTCACAAAAATTAACCTTGTGGTCATGGGTTAGAGCCCCATAGTGGGCGCCAGAAATGTGTGTGCTAAAAGTGGACCTCTAATTTAGTAGTAAAATTCAACATGGTCATTGTACTTTAGTTGCATACATGAATGAATATGGATTCATTCATCCTGCATGTCTGAAAAAGTTGACCTGTTGCCTTCTAGAAGGCTGGAGTATGAGCTTGCTCTCAGGTCATTGCAAGCTCAGTGACTACACCGAAGACCTAAATGAAGGATTTTAAGCTATGATAAATGATCTAAGATGATATGCATATGCAGTTTTTTGTTCATCCAAGCTACTTAAGATTGATTTTAGAAGCACCAAATTGAAAAGTGAAAGATTCTTTTTAAAACCCAAATTGAATGTGCTCTAATGATTAGATTTGCATGCTTAAAATTAAACAATAATGCTAAATGATAAATTCTAAGAAAAGAGAAGAAAATATAGTATAGTAACATCAGAAGAAAGTTAGGGATCCTTTGTGAGGGAAAAGAGTTTCTCTTTTATAGAAATCTCTCTCGAATTGATGATCGAGATCAAACAAAAAAAGTGGCTCAGATTCGATTGAAGAAGCACAATCCATGTGCAAGTGATTCGATTGGTAGAGAGAGTCAGTTGACTAAACTGACTAATTAGTTATTTTGGAAACTTCCAAAATCAGTTTACAGTTAACTGAAATGCTTCCAAAATGATAAACAGTGGAGAATCAGTTAACTGAGTGGAACTAGATTGTTTCCATTTTGATAATCAGTCAACTGAATTTGATGATGTCATATGCATTTTTAATAAATAAATTAATTTTGAATGCACATTTATGTTTTTATAATTAATTTAATTCCTTTTTGATTTAATTGACAATTTTGTGATTTTTATTTAATTAATATATCACAATATCAATTAAATAATTAACATAAGGTTTATTTGCCAATGTAATGTGATTTTAGGAATTAATTAATTAATCAAGTAGGATGATCGATTAGGACCTAGGGTTTAGGTCAGATCAGTTTGACTATGATGAATTGCCTGTTTGATTTAGGACTTAGAATGATCAAGATTAGGGTTTCTTGATTAAATGTTGAGATTGGGGGTCTAGGGTTTAGGTGACCATTTTTAGGTCACTACAGTAATTGAACTTCAGTTTATAGTCTACTAGAGAATAACATCTTAGTTGGCTTGGTAGAATGCTCTATAGTCTCTTGTGGGGATAGATATGGATTTTTAGTTTTGAGAAGATATTTAGGATACTATATTGGATCAAAAACATAAGTTTTGGGGTTTTTGGTGTTTGGTGCATGATATATGTTGAGTTGATGTGGTACTATATGTCTAGGTTGTCTATTGATTGCTACCTCTACATTAATATTCTTCTGCACTTGCACTTGATGTTTGTCTTCTTCACTAGACATTATAGAAAGGTTGTAGGTGGCTTACAATGTTATTAATTTGGTTTGCATAATTTTTTGGGTATCTTTCCAAGGGTATGAAGGTTAATCTTTGGTATCTCTACATAATGTTAAGTTGTGTGTGTGTTTGTATGTGGTGATTGATCATGCAAATATTGTAAACTCGTAAACTATCTTTGTCAGGGGTTAATTTTGTTAACTGACCTTGTAAACCACCTTAAAAGGCTTGATAAATAAGTGAGTTTTGTGATGTGAAAAATTATTAGATTGTACTTTTCTCTTCACTGGATAATAAAATAAGTGGGCGATTATTTCACTAGTGGATGTAGCCCATATTGGGCGAACCACGTTAAATCTTGTGTATTGTTTTTTTTCTTATTTTTGCATTATCTTAATATTTTTTATTGCTCATATCTTCCTAATCCTTAAAAAATGGTATCATAGCTACGTATTTTTGAAATTATTTGGTAGTAAATTTCATATTAAGTGGGAGAAATGGTAGAGTAAGGCAAGCTTAAGTTTGATAAGTTTGACAATATTAACTATCAGTTATGGAAGATGCAAATGAAAGATATTTGTATAAAAAGAATCTTTACTTACCATGGGTGGAAAAGTAGAGAAGCTAGTGACTATGACATATCTATAATAGGAGTTTCTTGATAGGATGGCACTAAGAACAATACAACTATGTCTGACATCATTGGTGGCTTTCAATATAGAAAACAAAATAACAATAGAGGGTCTAATGGTAGAATTAGACAAACTGTATGAGAAACCCTCAACCTCAAATAAGGTATTTCTTATAAAACATTTATTTAATATGAAGATGGCATAAGGTGGGTATGTTACAGATCATTTGAATGAGTTTAACATAGTTACTAGTTAGCTAAGTTCTGTAAAAGTGAATTTCTAAGATGATGTTAGGGCTCTCTTGATTTTATGCTCATTGCCTGAAAGATGGAATAGCTTAGCCATGGTTGAAAGTATCTTCATCTTTGGTTCAAACACTTTAAAGTTTGATGATGTTATCGGTGTTATCCTTAGCAAAGGAATGTGACAGAATAACACATGTGAGACACCAAGTAATGCATTGATTATTAAGAATAGGGGATGACAAAGGGAAAGAAGAAAGAGCTCAAGCAATCATGGTAAATCTAAGAGGGGTAGACCCAAATATAGGGTAAATATGGATTGTTGGCATTGTGGAAAGAAAGAAATATTTTTGGTCTCCAAAGGGAAAAAAGGTGGATGGACAACAAGAAAATAAGAAGGAAGCAAATGTAGTGGGTGGTTTTTGCGGGTCCACAACACACATCCCATGTTCTAGTACTTTGACCATGGGGGTCCCCTCTTTTTTTGTTTTTTGGTCAGCCCCTCCCCTGTTCCTTGAACTCTGATTTGGATGGGCATGTTGAGAAAGAAAGGTTACTCTTGGCCTTTTGCACTTTTAGTGTTTCAGACATCAACAAGTCCTACAACCTCTGAAATGTTGAAACATCATAAATGCGAAAGGCTGAGCCCACACCTTTTGGTGTTTTGATCGTTGAAACGCCGAAAAGGGGAGGTCACCAGGCTTTGGAGTTTCAGCCTCTAAAACCCCAAAGTGGGTAACGTCACCCTATGAACTATAAAAGTAGCCCGAGCATCTCTTTTCTCACTTGTATTTTTTTTCCCTCCTACATTTTTCAGCTCTTCATGCACTCACTTCTTTCTTCACCTCCTCGTCATTCATCATGTTGTGTTGATCCTCCTTGCGATCAGAAGCTATTTTTGTCTTCCCATTTCCTTGCACCTTTATAGGTAGGGTTTCTTTGTTTGTTCACTTCCCTTCTTCCTTTCATTTTTTGGTTTTAGGTTTAGTATTTTTTATTTTTTTTGTTTGTCTTCTTGGCCGTTGTTTTTGGCTGCTTGTTCTCCCTCCTAGGTTTCTAGGGTTTGTGTCCTTGGACCTCTGGTCATGTTGTGGCCTCTATTATTTTTTGTTTTTCCTTTCTTATGTTTGTTTTTAGGGTTAGGTTTTTTCGTGTCACTACCAAGTTGCAGGTTTTTGACCTCCAAAAGGCCAAAAATAGACCCCCCATGCTAGAAACAGAATTTCATTAAGTGTCGAATCACACTTTTGTACTTTTGACATTTTTTACAAATAGATACCACCCAAATACCGAAGATAAGGTTGCCCCCTCCCATAAATTTTGGCATTTCACACTCTAAAATTTTCTTCAAACCTTCGCACACCGAAAGGCTGAGATCCATTTCAACAGCCCCCCAAGTCTATCAGATTTTGGGCCTTTGCACCCTGAATTTCTCCACACTTTTCACGCTTCGTAAGTCTGAAATGCACCCCAAATGTAGTGGGTGATTTTTGTGGGTCCACAACACACATCCCATGTTTTGGTACTTTGACCATGGGGGGCCCCCTCTTTTTTTTTTTTTGGTCAGCCCCTCCCCTATTCCTTGAACTCTGATTTGGAAGGGCATGTTGAGAAAGAAAGGTTACTTTTGGCCTTTTGCACTTTTAGTATTTTAGACATCAGCAGGTCCTACGACCTCCGAAATGTTGAAACACCATAAATGCAAAAGGATGAGCCCACACCTTTTGTTTTTTTGATCGTTGAAATGCCAAAAGGGGGAGGTCACCAGGCTTTGGAGTTTTGGCCTCTAAAACCCCAAAGTGGGTAACGTCACCCTATGAACTATAAAACTAGCTCAAGCATCTCTTTTCTCACTTGTATTTTTTTCCCTCCTGCATTTTTTGAGCTCTTTGCACACTCACTTCTTTCTTCATCACCTCCTCCTCATTCATCGTGTTGTGTTGATCCTCCTCACGATCAGAAGCTGTTTTTGTCTTCCCATTTCCTTGCGCCTTTGTAGGTAGGGTTTCTTTGTTTGTTCCCTTCCCTTCTTCCTTTCATGTTTTGGTTTTAGGTTTAGTATTTTTTATTTTTTTTTGTTTGTCTTCTTGGCCATTGTTTTTGGCTACTTGTTCTCCCTCCTAGGTATCTAGGGTTTGTTTCCTTGGACCTCTTGTCATGTTGTGGCCTCTATTCTTTTTTGTTTTTCCTTTCTTGTTTTTGTTTTTAGGGTTAGGTTTTTTCGTGTCACTGCCAAGTTGTAGGTTTTTGACCTCCAAAAGGCCAAAAATAGACCCCCCATGCTAGAAATAGAATTTCATTAAGTGTTAGATCGTACTTTTGCACTTTCAACATTTTTTGCAAATAGATACCACCCAAATACCAAAGATAAGGTTGCCCTCTCCCATAAATTTTTGGCATTTCACACTCTAAAATTTTCTTCAAACCTTCACACACTGAAAGGCTAATATCCATTTCAACAGCTCCCCAAGTCTATTAGATTTTGGGCTTTTGCACCCTGAATTTCTCCACACTTTTCACACTCCATAAGTCTGAAAATGCTTACTTTTCTATAACCTCATCCATCAATTTTTGGCCTTTCGCACCCCGATCTTGTCTTCAGAGTTTGAAAGTCCAAAAGGCCAAAAAGTGTTATGAAGTTTCATTTCTAGCTACTTAAGATCTATCTGCTTCTGGCTTTCTTAGTTTTAGTCTCTATTTCTTTTGTGCTTTAGTAGTTTCTTCAATAAGATACTAATTTTTTCATGTTTCCTTGCAAGAATTATTGAAAAGCTAATACGATCGCCAATGAAGTACTTGTTCAAGGGATATCACCCCCCTTACAAGATTGGGAATCAGCATTAGGAAATCATAGATACAGACATAGGGAATGTGGACTGGAATGAATTCTTGGTGAGGTGTTCCCAACTAGCAGGGAGAACTGAAGATTGCACCTCCCTAGTCTTGTCAAGCTTGGTCAATGTAGTAGCACACCTGGTGTTGGTCCCATCCTCTAAGCTCATCATGATACTGGCCAACCATTACACACCAGAGGAGAGGGTGGTTAAAAACATAGAAGGATGGGTGGTTCTTGATCTCAGGCCAGACAACATTTAAGATGTCTTCCATCTTTAGAAAGGTGTTGATAAGTTCTATGACTTCTCTGTAGAGAAAGGCTTGAGGTGGTTTGGAAACAAGACCCAAGAGGCTTATGAAATTGCAAATCAAAACTACCTCCTGCAACCTCTCCCAAAGAATAAGCTGGATAGAATAAATGTAAGGAGAGGGTACTTGAAGGATGACATCCAAGCGATAGTCATAATGATAAGCCGAGTATATGGACTACCTTAGTCCATCCAACTCGAGAACTGGATGATCCTGATAATAGAAAAGATAAAGGGATGCAAGGCCATATTTGATTGGGCCACCATCCTGAGTGACACGTTGGATGAGAAACTGACTACTATAAAGCACAATCCCAAGTTTTACATGATTTCATACATGGTGTGCCTACTGGTCACCTGAGAAGAATATCTAGGGCTTATAAAATGGTGAGCTTTTGGTCAGCCAAATGCATGGCCCTTCACCGTCTATCCATAGTTGATAAGAAGAACTAAAATGCCCGAGGCTAGCCCAGATTACTGAATTGTCAATGATGCATTCATCTTTTCAATCACTAGATCCATAGAAGGTGACTACCCAAAGATATTATCAAAGGAAGATGATGCTAGAATAGGGTCCATAGGGGCATATTATATACAATTCAGAGCTTTCACATACATCAGAGTGGCGGGATCTACCCTAAGTCCCAAGAAACTACCCAAGTACCCTTCTGATTGGGTAATCACTCAAGAAATAACAACATAGCTTAGAGATGCCTATGAACATATCAACAATAAGAAGAAGCATTACTAGGAATTTCCCATTTCCATAGGCCCCTACACTCTCTAGGATATGAAAATTTTCAAATCATTGGCCTTTGAGTAGGACAATTTCCCACTCCAAACATATGCACACATCTGGGCCAGATTTGACCCCACAGGTACATACATCCATATCATTGGAAAAATCTACATCCACAAGCCACATATTGAAGATCATTGGATGAATTATGTGGATGACTACAAGGTGAGAATCAGATATTACTACAGGATGTCCCTTGTGTGCTAAAATGTTGACACACTTCTATGGGTCATTCCACCCAAGGTTGCTCAAGAATGAGGCCTCAAATATCAACTCATAGCTCTCTAGTCATGGAGTGCAAAGGTTTGTAATAGAGGCCCTCAGATTGACCTAGTTGTGCCCATGCAAGTACACCATGAAATGAGAGATTCAATGCATGAAAATGAAATCTATTCTATATGATTGTAATGCATAAAAGGAAATTAATCTATATGATAACAATGCATGATTAATCTATGAAAGGAAATATGCAAGCTAATCTAATATGAATCTAATCTATATTAATAGCCATGGATGCAAGAAGAAGAAGACAAAAAGAGATAAGTTGCAATATCCAAGCTTGAGTGCTCAAATCCTCCTCCAAAATTGCTCTCCAAACCTGCAGCATAACAATACTATGAAAAACATGATCAGTGAATGAGAAGGAGAGGTCTCCTTTTAAAGGAAAGTGAAAGGTTGAGATTAAGAGGCAAAAAGAAATGAGCAATGGTGGAGATTAAATCTTGGTTGATCCATGTGCTCATTTAAAAAGCAAAGAGCCCACCACTTAGAAAGATGTGAAGAAAAAGGGATTTTTATTTAATTCTTATTTAATTTATTTCCTTTTTCATCAAATAAAGTGCTTTAAGTGGGGTTTTTTATTTATTTAATTAAAAGAGGGGTTTTCTTTTAATGAAATAAATTAGAAGAATTTTATTTAATTAAATGGGAGGAATTTATTTTAATTAAATAAGATGAATTTTATTTTATTAAAAGGGAGAAATTAAATTTAATTAAATAAGATGAATTTTATTTAATTAAAAGGGAGATTAAATCTTTTAATTAAATAAAAATGATCAAACCTTAGGAAATATTGAAATAATTGAATTAATTACGATTTGATCAAGGAAATTGATTTGAATTGAAAATGTTGCAAAGCATTGATTCAGAAATTTGATAAATTGATAAAATGATAAATGGGGCCCACAGTCTAGGCAACCATTTTAGGGTGCATACATTTGCCCCTCTTTGACTAATGTGTGATCATTCTAGGAACAAATGTAGTCAAAGAATGTAGTTGAAGTGTGAGATCGATTTGGGATCACAAAACAACACAGACATCAACACCGTTGTTTGTAAGTAATTGACATCATAACAAAGATAAGAAGATTGAAAAATAAGACAAGGTCAACACCATTATTTGTAAGTAATTGAGATGTCCGAGATAAGAATCTCAAGCAAGGTTGCCCCAAGCGGAACAAATGATATGATTGATAAAGCTGAATCAAGGTTTGAAGTTTGATAGGTACTACCCCTTCATGATCGAAATAGAAATGAGATAGGGGAGAAACAAAAAATTGATAAATTTGATCAAATCAAACTAAAAATAAGGTTCTAGATGTAAGATGAAAGATATAAGGATCACAGAACCAAGGTAGATCATCAAGAATGAAAGATTATGCCCCAAAGTTGAATGAGAAGAAAAGAAGTGGGGTGAAAGCAAATGGAAGATAGAAGTTTGGAAGAGGAGGAAAGAAATGGAGAGAAGAAAGAGAATTTGCCTTAAGAAAGAGAATACCCCCAAAATCAATCAACTTTTTAAGGTAGAAAATTTCAATTGAGATCACGAAAGAAGATAAGGAAATGAAGATCAGAACATGATCACAGTTGATTAAAATTCCACAAGAAAGATGAAGGAAATCCTCTCAAATGCATAATGTAGCCTAAAATGCAAACTAACATGAGGTCTAACAATGCAAGCTACATGAAAATACAAAGGTGTACTTGCAATAGAGAAAATATAACATAGGACTTTGTGTTCATGATTCATTAGAGAATGTTAAGGAACTTATTTTCATTATTGGGCCATTATTAACAGACATCAGAAAATCACACAATCATCACTAGTCACAAGTGCAACTATGAAGATATGATTGTGATTTATATCTGATTGGAATGTGGAAAGATTCTAACATAAGCATCAAAGACATAAAGGTCAAGATGACCATGATGTTAGCTTACCCAATTTAATATAGAAAAACCACTCTTGCATCAAGGCATAGAGGCCAGGATGACTAGTAGAACGGTTGTGCAAAAACACTGAAGCATAAAGAAGGAAGCAAATAAAAACATGCCCCATGCCCCAAGTCCTCTAGCTATGCATCATGGAGAGACTTATTAGACAAGGAAACTCAACAAAAATCAATAACAGTCAGCACACAAAGAAAATATTATGACATAGCTCAAGCATTAAGTGTCGTGTTTAAAAATTTAAGCGTGTTAACTGATACTAAGTTTCAAGGATAAGGATTGAATGCTTGCAAGCAGGTAAGATCACATGACAAAACTAGGTAAGACCAAACCGATAAGTGTTGAAAAACACTCAATGTCAAGGGTTGTATTGAAAAATATAGTTGGGGTGGTATTGAAAAACACTATTTGTGAGATGTCCTAAAGACTAACACATCCAAGAGACCAAAGCTAACACAGTTATTCCCCCTAGACAAAGACAAAGACCAATTCTAGACCAAGGAAACAAGGAAAAAGAATGATGGAGAAAGGCCAAGTATCGAGGACACGCGCTAAGAAACAAGGGTGCAAAGGCCTCAAGTAGCGCTCATTTCTAGGTTTTGACCACTTGGATTTTATTACAATTTTTTTCTTCATTTTTTTTAGGACTTTTTATAATTTTTTTGAATTTTTGCTACCAGGGCGCCTATTTCCAGGTTTTCACCAAGGCACTTTTTCTATTTTTTTGCAATTTTTGAATTTTTTGATTTTTTTGTATTTTTGGAATATATAATTTTTTTGAGATACATCAAAGCGTCTATTTCTAGGTTTTTACTAAGATGATCATTTTTTAGGACATTTTCTAATTTTTAGAATTTTTGACAATATATCATCTTTTGAATTTTTTTAGGATCAATAATTATGTACAAAAGGATGCCCCCAGACAAAATGGGCATCATGGATAGAAATTCTTCAGGTGCAAGACATTGATAGGATCGCGGAGTTGTTCTCCCTTTTCTGTAGATAGTAAATAATCACCTTACCCAAAAGCCGCTGTAATAATATAAGGTCCAAGCCAATTAGGTTCAAATTTTCCCGTTTGATCTCTATGTTGTTGATTCTTAGGATTTTCACGTAGGACAAGATCTCCTACTTGGAATTATGGTCAAATGATGCTTGATGTTTCTCATATAAAAGTTCTAACTCTTGAAGTCTCATGGCGTGGTAGTCTTCATCTATAACTAAACCATAGAGAGAAACTCTAAGTGAAGGAATCTCAACCTCCAAAGGTAACACTGCTTTAGTGCCATAGGCAAGGGAAAAAGGAGTAGCCCCAGTAGAAGTATGAATACTCATTCTATAGGCCCACAAAGCCAGATTTATCTATACATGCCAATCTCTACCATTCTTACAGAATGTTCTATGCAAAATTTTAAGAATGGCCTTGTTTGATGCCTCTGCTTGACCATTTCCTTGTGGGAAGTAAATGGAGGACCAATGTTGTTTAATCTTGAATTTCCTGCAGAGTTGTTTAAGGTCCTTATTTTTAAACTGGCCTCCATTGTCAGTAATAATCTCGGAAGGCACTCCATATCAACAAATGATATGGTTCAGAATGAATAGAGAGACTGTCTTTCCTGAGGCAATAGAAAGTGGGACAACTTCTACCCATTTAGTGAAGTAATTAGTAGTAGTGATAATAAATTTGTGTCCACTTGATGAGTTGGGATGAATTTTCCCAACAAGATCAAAGGCCCAACACTGAAATGACCAATGAGATATAGAAGGAATAAGCTCCCTGCCTAGAGCATGTATCAGGTTACCATGTTTTTGACACTTTTGACATGACTTTACAAAAGCTACTGCATCAATCTGCATCGTGGGCCAATAATACCCCACCCTAAGAAACCTTTAGGCCATGGAAAGACCATTGGAGTGTCCCCCACAGATGCCCTCATGAATGTCAACTAACACTTGGTCAGATTCTTCCTTTTCTAAGAATCTAAGAAGTGTTCCATCTAGACTCCTCCTATACAAATCACTAGTGATAAGGGATGGTGAGAGGCATTTCGAGTAAGATTTATGCATTTAGATTGGTTAAATGTTTTAGGTATAATGTCATCATGCATATATGAGTATATGGCACCATAATGGGATGAATCATGACCAACAAGGGTACAAATAACATGGATTTCTTAGGAGTCAAAGATAGAGTGATGTAGCTCTTCCACCAGGAATTCAAATCTGGATTCATGTTGATCTAGCTGAAGGAGTGAAGTAAGTGTATCCATAGCATCACCTATTTTGTTTTTTGTTCTAGGGATTTGTTGAACTATGACAAATGTGAAGCATCATTTCAAGAAATCAACCATCTTCTTGTAAGGTACCATTTTCTCATGTTTTGTTTGATAGTCGTCATTAACTTGGTTAATTATCAGCTACAAATCCCCATAGATGTGTAACTCTGTGATTCTCTGTTCTATGGCCAGCTTAAGTCCATTTATTAAAGCTTCATACACAGAAATATTGTTTGTACATGGGAATAATAATTTATAAGACTTAGGGATTGTGTATCCATGAGGAGAAACAAACAACACACTAGCTCCTGAACCATTTTTTATAAAAGATCCATCAAAGAACATCTTCCATGTTCTTTCAGTCATATACATGAGGTGCTCATCTAGAAAGTCAACTTGAATAGGTTCATTATCTTGTAATGGGAAATCAGCCAATTGATCTGCTATGACTTGTCCTTTGATCGCTTTGCGTTCAACATACTCTATGTCAAACTCTAAAAGTATCATCATCCATTTAGCAAGTCTTCCTGTGAGGGCAGCCTTACTTAGCAAATATTTGAGTGGATCTATTTTTTCTATGAGGTGTATAGTGTGCACAAGCATGTAATGTCACAACTTTTGGGAAGCGAACACAATAGCAAGGAAATCTTTCGCAATGATAGTGTAATTAACCTCATATGAAACAAGAGTATGGTTGATGTAGTATATTGCTCTTTCTTTCCCATTTTCACCAATTTGAGCTAGTAATGCCCCCAAGGAAGATTTTGTTTCTGAAATGTATAAAATAAGTGGTTTCCCTGGGATAGGAGGCATTAAAATAGGAGGATTTTCCAAGTACTTCTTGATTTGATCTATGCTCTTTTGACAATCCTCGTTCAAAACACATTTAACTCCTTTATGTAAGTTCTTATTGAAGGGTTGAGCTTTATCTACCAGTTGTGAAATGAATCTCCTTATAGATTGAAGACGTCCTTGAAGACTCCTCATTTGACTAATGTTTTTAGGAGGTGGCATATTTATGATTGCTTGTACTTTTTCAGTGTCCACCTCTATTCCTTTTGATGAAATGATGAATCCAAGTAGTTTTCCAGAGGTGACTCCAAATGCACACTTTTTAGGATTTAACCTTAGTTGAAGTTGTTCCGTGTGATCTAGAATGACTTCCAAATCATCTAATTGTCTATCTCTTTGTTTAGACTTGGCCAAGGTTTCATCCACATAATCTTCCATATTTTTATGCATCATGTCATGAAAAATAGTTGCCATATCTCATTGATAGGTAGCTCCTACATTTTTTAATCCAAAGGGCATAACATTCCAACAATAGGTACCCCATGCACAAGTGAATGCAGTCTTTTTTTAATCTTCAGGAGCTATCTTAATTTTATTGTACCCAAAAAAACCATC
Organism: Thuja plicata; assembly: GCA_018584345.1. Lineage (NCBI taxonomy): Eukaryota > Viridiplantae > Streptophyta > Pinopsida > Cupressales > Cupressaceae > Thuja > Thuja plicata. The sequence goes on from MU226026.1 coordinate 387,628, forward strand.
CATCAAGGAATATATCTCATAACCTGTAGTCATATCCACTATCATGTCTATATTGGGGAGTGGAAAGTCATCCTTTGGGCATGCTCTATTGAGATCTCTAAAATCTATGCAAACTCAAATGGATTTATCATGTTTGGAAACTAGTACAATGTTTGATATCCATTCAGCATAGGCAATAGCTCTTATAAATTTTGCATCAAGGAGTTTTTCTAATTCTGCTTTGACTAAAAGAGCTATGTGAGGATGCATCTTCCTCAATTTCTGTTTAACTGGTTTGACATTTGGAGCTATAGATAAGTGATGCATACTAAGATTAATGCCCAATCCTAGCATATCTGAATAAGTCCATGCAAAGTTGATTTTCTTTTTCTGTAAGAACTTAGTGTAAGCTTCTTTTTTTGTTGGTGACAAGGACTCAGCCAAGTGTACTATTTGTGGAGCCTCATTTGTACCCAAATTAACTACTTGTGTTGGTTCAATAAGCACTAAATATTGATCTTGAAAATAGCTGGGGAGATGATCAAGTACCTCATCCTTAGGTGCTTTAGAGAGGTTTTCACCCTTGGATACATCATTTATTTTTACTTTTTTTGGTTTTGACACCACCACACATTGGTTTTCGCTATAAGAATACCTATTCATTTTATTTTCTCTTCTTTTTATCTTGTGACTAAGGTACTTGATGTCTGTCTCTGTCATACTGGTAGCTGGTTCACTGGTGGAAGAGACTACAGGTTCAATGGCATTTAGATAACAAGCTATTTCATAATCATTTTGGAAGGTTAAAAGCTCAGGTTGTTGATAGCGTTGGGACCAATTAATGAGGTCGGGATGAACAAGGGATAAGTCAAAGACTGGTTCAAAGTTATAAATGTGAATGATATTATCGTTGGTGACTGAAGAGTCAAAGTCTATCAAGTATCCCTCTAAGCTACCCAAATCAGGATTCGTCCAAGAAAGCAAAGAATCATCCACTAAGGCAACATGCGGGTTCAAAACCTCTAATCCTACACATGACTCATTGACTACCTCAAGTGGAGAACTAAAAGTGTGAACAACATCAATATCTCTATCAACTGTTGAGGGCTCGGAAAAAGATTCCCATTCATACTCATTAGAACTTGTATCTGAACTGCAACTAGGATGCTTACACCATGAAGGTTTGGGACATCTTGATGTAGAAGGTCCAGTTTCATCAAAAGTAGCACTTTCTCTATCCATTAAATGAACAAGATTCTTTCTTCGATGCTCTCTCAAAGGATCCTCTATATCTAGTTCTTGTTCTAAAGTTGCAACTAAAGTCTGGGTGACTGAAATTTTTGAATCTCCCCAAAGGAGAGTAGTGGAAGGAACCCAATCTTCACACATATCCTACTGATTTGTCAAATTAGGTACATAATTTGGTTCATCGTCACTATCCAACTCTTCAAAGATAGGATTAGTATGCTTGTTGCAATTCTCAAATCCTAAGCCAACTGGCTTCTTAGACTTGCATCCAAATTTAGCATGATCAAGAGGTTTGGATCTAGCATCCAAATTTTTATTAAGAGGGCCATATCTAGGATAACCCATCTTTTTGAAAAAAGTATACCCTCTTCCATAATCTTTAGGAGAGAGAGAGAAGTTCTCATTATGCATATATTTTTCTTCTCTATAGATCCAGTCTCTAACAAATGTTTCTTCTTTCTCATCTTGGATAGGCACTAATGATTCTAAAAATTTTCCAACTAAATTCATAGCTGAAGAGGAAGGTTTCTTTTCTTTTGAAGGTTTTCCATAAGACCGAGGTGAAACTGGTAATGTTGTGAGGGAGTTGAGTTGATACCCCCCATACCAAGGTCTACTGACTTAAGCTTGTCTTTGCATTCAGCTAAGGTAGCATCAAAATATTTGGCTTCTCTATTGAGGGGAATATGAGCCCCTACTAAATTGAATTAAAAGATAAAGTGTTATCCCCAGGTATACAAATCTCTATTCCATTATAGGGGAACTTAACACATTGATGATAGGTAGATGACACTGCTTGCATATCATGAATCCATGATCTACCAAGTAAGATATTATATGCAAGGGGTCCAACATCAACTATTTGAAATACAATGTCTTTTTCAATAGGGTCATTCCTAACAGGAAGGATGGCAAACCCCTTGGAAATTCTTTCTACCTCATCATAGGCTTTGATAGTAATCCCTTTTCTGGTATCTATAACTTTCTCAGAATAACCCAATTCTTTCAAAAGACTAAAAGAACAAATATTAATCCCAACACCCCCATCTATCAACATGCACTTAACATGGGTGTGATGGATCATAACCTCAATGTGAAGGGCAAGATTGTGCGGATGGCTAAAATCTTTATCATCATCTTCTGAAAATGAAAGGAAATGAGGGGTAGCAATGTGATTAACCATATTCTAGAATTGATCATTATCTAAGTTGTTGGGGACATTTTTCATCCGCAAAGCATCCTCAAGGATTTTTTTATGTCTAGGGGACAACTCTAAGAGCTCAAAGATCAAAATCTAAGCGGGGGTTCTGTGTAACTGATCAACAAGATTGTAATTTGACTTAGGATTAACATCTGGTTTCAAGGTGATAGGCTTGGATGCCGCCTGCTTAGGTTTACTAGATTGGATTGAATTGGGTCCTCTAATGACAATGGGACCTTGACTTTAGGTAACAACATTAAGGGCTTGAGATGACCTTCTAGAGTTAGGACCCCTTAGCACCACAACAGGTTCTCTATAAAAAATAGGAGGAGAGTCTTTATCTAGATCATAACCATAAGGATCTCTACCACTCATCATAGTAACATTTTATTCAACAACTTCAAGCATATTGATAACATTGTAAGTATAATTGATCTCATCTTTTCCATTCTTAACTTTAGAGGTTTCCCCCTTTTCATATTTGGGCAAAGGTTCTTTGAATGCTTTATGATCAACGTTGGTGTTCAATCCATCTACTGTAATTTTTTTACTCTCAATGAGATCTTGAACGATATGCTTGAGTCTCCAACAATGTTCAACATCATGTCCAATACCATTATGAAATATGCTATAGGATTTCTCCTTCCACCAATGTGGTTTAACTTCAGGTATACAAAATTTCGCACCATCAAGAGGATGTGCCAGATTGTTAGCAATAAGTTTCTATAAAATTCTCTCATATGTCTCACCAAGTTTTGCAAATTGACGCTTTTGATTCTTAGGCCTACCTTGGTAGTTTGGCTTAATTTCTTGTTGATTGGATTTATTGAGCTTCACAGCTTGAACATTACTAGATAAATGAAGCACAGGTTTATCTTTAGGTTGGGAGGAATCCACAACTCCATCATTAACCACTTGTTTGTTCCTATTCCAATATTGGTTCTTCCCTTTATCCTTGTTAGAGTTTTTGTTTTGACCATTGTTGTTGTTATTACCATGTTTAGTCAAAATTCCTTGCTCTCTTAAAACATCCTCAATTCTACATGCAATCTCAACCATAGTGTCGAATTAGTCAAAAACCACTTTCTTAACTTCATACCACAATTCAGGAACCAAGTTGCTAATAAGAGTGTCAATATTTTCATTATCACGAATAGTTCTAGAATAGAAAGAGCATTTTTGTCTCCACCTTTGCAAGAAAGTAACAAAGGATTCTCCTTGATTTTTCTTTAAGCTACATAAGTCCAACAAATTGATAGATCTTGAAACATTGTATGCAAAGTGTTGAACAAATCTATGAACAAGTTCTTTGAAAGTCTTAACAGGAAGAGTTATCTTAGTAAACCATTCCATTGCTTGTCCCTTAAGACTTCATGGGAATAACCTCATGAGATAAGAGTCATCTTGATGGAATTCAAAACTTGTGGTAAAAAACTGGTGCACATGATCATGGGGATCTCCACTCCCATCATATTTGTCATATTGAGGAATTTCAACCTTTCTAGGAAATTCTTTCATGTCAACACTCTTATCAAAAGGATAAGGACAAATTGAGTCCAATGAGAAAGAATTCTTAGGTGCGGACATCTGGTCTATTGTTCTTTGCATTGCATCAAGATTCTCCTCTTGGGATGGACCTTGCTTCTTAATCTTTCTATCCACATCAAAGTTGTAAGGGACCCTAGCACCCTTATTAATTAGGCTCTCTAGGAACTTATCCTTATTTTGCTCCACATATTTCTCCACATACTATTGAAAAAGTGGCTCTTTTTGTATTTGCATAAAGTCTTGGGAGGTGCAATCAAAGCTTGAGCTACTATTCCCATATTGTGAACCATAATGAGCACATTGTGAAGGTGGCCTTGAGTTCCTAGGAGGAGTGTGTCTCTTATAATGATCATGTCTAGAAACTCTTCTTCCTCTAGGACTGGGAGATTGTGATGGTGATCTTGAATGTCTCCTACTTCATGGAGTCCTAGGAGGAGTGGATGGAGGAGAACTGTTTCCACCACTAACATGCGTATTATTGAAGGGATCATTTAGTTGTCTAGCCAAAAGCCTATCTCACTCCTCTTGGAAGGCTTTCCTTTCCATTTCCATCAAAGTTTGTTTCTCCATCTCTAAGCATCTAATTTGTTCTTCCTTATGGGCTTGTTCATCTTAAAATGCTTTCTTTTCATGCTCAATCCTCTTGAGTCTGTCACTCATGTAATTGGTAGGTGAGCTTGGTCTTGAATTTTGAAACAAGTTGTTGGTATAAGTTGTATTGATATGAGCATCAGAAGATTCTCCATGTTGGCTTTCATGTTGTGATTGGTTATCTTGATAAGCATGTCTCTTACCTCTCTCTCTCTCAGCCCTTTGGTGTGCATCTAGATATCTTGTTGAAATAAGGGGTGAGGCCGGTCTACTACCATGAGAGGAACCATTGAATGAAATAGCATCTCTACTCTTTGCAAACATATCCTCATAATGTTTATCTCTGGCTTCCTTCTCTCTCCGAGTCATTGTGTGACTCGTATCCATAGAAGAATGAGAAGATGCTAAGGGGATACCCAACTCACTAAGATGACTCTTGGAATCAAACCACACTTCCAAAGTATTCCTAGGATATTGATCAAATATGGGTTCTTTTCCCTTATGTCTTTGGCGAGTTTGAAGTAGGGGTAATTGGTTAAAAACCACTTGAGGTCATTTTCCTTGATTTACTTGATATCTTGTTGTAACTGGTATGAAAGAAAAGGTAGTAGCTGATAGGATTACCCTAAGAAATGTTGGTACCAAACTAGGATAGTAAAAACATTAACTTGTCCAAAAAGAGGTGATGAGATAGAAAATTGCAAAGAGGCATAAGCCAACACTGCCACAGAGGTGCCTAGTAAATTTGGGTGAATACACTAGCACATTATGGATTAGGAGGATGGTCTTACCCAAATTATATTAATTGAGATTGAATTTGTATGAAAGTGGATGGACAAGAGACTACCAAAACTCTCCAAGTGTGTTATCAAAGAATCTAATGGTTTATCTTTTCAACAAGGATGGTTTCTAGCTCACCAAGTGCCAAGCAAGGTCACTTCTGGAACCAAAGATTGCTAATTCAAGAGGTCAAATGCAAAAATCCAAAGCTAAAAAATCTTTTAACAATGGGGTAAGTAGTCCAATTTGACTTAGATCAACCCAGAAAATTGGAAATGACAGGACAATGAGCTAAACAGGCTCAAAAATGATAGCAAACAGTTCAGTAATAGGTAGTTTTGCACGAGGAAATGCTCTCTCGCACAATGATTTGTGGGATCATGTGACAAAATGCACAGAGCAGCGCAAGAAAAATCAGACTGGTGAAATAGGAAATAGCAAATTGACGGTGAGATTCATGCGAGGATACTCACATAGCCATGAGAGAAAACACAGAAAACAATGCAAGGAAATAGTTTTCTTGCACGAGGAAAGGATACAGAACTCGGTTTTCACTTGTTTTAAATAACCAACTAGATGCATTACTATATTTTATCATGAATCAGGCACGCAAGACAACAATTAGGGAGTTCAAGCAATCAATGTATTCAAACAATGAGCAAGGGACAAAGCAACCTTGCACATGAACATGGATAGTGTCATAGTATTCTACTCCATAAGAATGCTACTTGTGTATGTTCTCAAAATGTTTTCCAATCACGCACATAGTCCTAGAAAATAAAAAGTTGGTTGCACTATGGTTCTTAGTAATGGTTTGACTCTGCAACTTTTGCAATCTCAAGTGGGTGAAATCCAATCCCAGCACACCGAGGTTTTGACACAATTTGAGAATTTGATCAATCAGGAACTGCTGAGGAGATCTAACAACCCACAAGAAACTACACCTGTGGAGATTTCTTCCACAAGCACATTTATATAGCAGTTGTTGCTACCATGGCGAAAATGGCTATTACCACTTGAGGTTCCATCCACATGGTTTACCCAATAAAGGGAATGTCCACTACGGTTAACCCTCTCTAACAAGGAAGACTCACAATATGGACCACATGGGGACTTGGTTTGGATTCAAGGGTTCCAAGTTT
>MU226026.1:453580-469033 GCA_018584345.1 Thuja plicata
TCAAAGAGGGGCATTTGTAGACACCTAAAATTTACCAGGTGTATCTCAAATATTCCAAATTATAAATCTTAGCCAAATGCTTCAAAATATCATCAAATGGACATTAAATCAAGGCAAATCAAATGGAAAAAATCCAAATCAATTTAAGAGGTCAATTAAATCATGAAATCAATTAAGTAAATTCAAGCCTAAAGGGATTAATCAAATTATGCAATTGATTTTTCAATTGTATAAATCATATCAAAAGGGATCAAATCCAACCCAATCACCCTTCATGGCTAATTTAATTAAAGGATGGAGTTATTTAATTCCTAATTTCTTTTGAGACAACCAAAAAAATTTCCCTCCATTTGAAAATGCCTCAAATATTTTGACTTAACCAAGCTTTGATCATGATCAACTCACTCTACCCCCTCCCCTTGGGAAAATGCTATAAATATAAGCAATTTCCTTTGTATTTTGGATCCAAGATTTCAAGAGAAAAAGCATCCTTATTATAGGCATATTGAAAGCATATTGAGGAGCATTTTGAGAGATTTGAGAGAATTTTTAACATTTGCATTATCATTTAGTATCATGTTTAGGAGCATTTGTTAATTTCTTTCATGATCTTGGAGCATTGTTGAGCATTTTAAGCATTCTAGCTAGATTTGAGCATTGAATTTTCATACATATCTTGTTCTAGGATTTTCCTTGAGAGAGATTAAGCCTAAGAGCTCTCTTAACAAAGCTTGGATAGAGAACCATGAGATGATATAGTTTTGCTAGTTTCAATTCTTAGATTAATTCGTTTATCTTTCCATAGAATTGTTGCTTTCATTCTTAATTTCATGAAGGTGTATTTTATTACACACACTATACATGTACATATATACTTATACTATACCGATGCATATAGTTAGAGGGAGTCATATAATGACAAGGATATAAATGTGGTGTACATACTAAACACTTTAGTATTATGCACATATCATTTTTTGATACTAATGTCAAAGGGGGAGATTGAAGGAATTATATTTTGCCATTAGTATACACAAGGAAAAATATGATCTACACCATCAGTTTTCACTACACCGATAGACAGGGCAGAACACTACCCGGTGCTAAGGTTACCCGATACTGCCAGGTTCAAAGCATCCTGAAAAACACTATTCAATGTTACCCAATGACAAAAAGGTTAAAGGAACCCGACAAGTAACAAAAGTGCAACCCGATGAAATAGAAAAGGGAGGAACCTAACAGATAAAGGGAACCCGATGATTAGTTCAATAAAGGAATGCCGATATACTTTCAGTTCAACCCAACAACCAAGAACTGACAGTCAGTTACATCCCACAAAAAGTGGATCTGACTTTCCAAGTTAGATAAATCACTGAAGTTGTATATATAGCTTCTTGATTTGTTTTTAAATCCATTATGTGTGGAGGAAGTAATGTATTTATTATTGTTTTACTTAGTTTTACTGATTTAAAACATGTAAACTAAAGATCAAGGTCAAGTTGTAAACCTTGGATCTAAGAGTTAACATTGTAATGCATGATTCTAAGATAGGTCAAATACTTGTATAAATAAATGATAAATCTATTGTGAACATGTTTTTGTTCGATGAAGATTGTAACCATGGAGAGCATCTAAGAACCAGACAAGAGATTTCATGCAGAAGGATAGAAAAAAATAAAATCAGTTTCAAGAACAAGAACACATGCTACTGACGAGCAGTGAAAGGTATTAATCAGTCACTTAAGGTGATATTATTACTATGAGAGATTTAATGGATTGGTAATCAGCAATTGTAGATTGCATACAGTCAGGTCAATCATATGTACTCATTCTAACAAGTATAGTACACTTAAGAAATCCTTTCAAGAAAGGTGGACTTAATAGTCCTATTGTAAATCTCTTAACCGAGTGCACACTTAAATCAGTGTTGCTAAAGCTCTTAACAGAGTAGATATTAATAGGTCTCCACTTTAATACTCCTAACAAGGGTAGATCATCAGAAGTGATTAATTGTAAGCCTTTACCGACTCCCTTCCATTCTGCAGATAGTGAAGTTTTGTGGGTGCCATCCCCACTACAGTTTTTACTTCCTAACATGATTTTTTTGCGATATCATATCTTGTGTTATGTGTTTATTACTTTCATGAATATTTCTATGAATGTTGCAAACAACTAAAGATTATGAATTAATACTACATGCATAAGAAAGAACAACAGTAATGGTCGGTAATACAGTAATGATTACTAATTATGAATGGTGAAAAGAGTTAACAGTTTTAGAGGTACTGATTCACCCCTCCCCTCTTAGTAGTACTTCCCATTAATCCCAACACTTTTTTCTCAGTGATGTTGTGCTTCTCTATTGCTCGGTGTCTGCAGAAATCTTTAGCTCTATTCTTTTGCTTGTTTGATTAGGACTGTATGAATTCTTTCTTCACCATTATTCTCTCTAGCATCCTCTTCTCTATTCACCCCTAATTCACAATGAATTATCTTGTCTCTTTATAGACATAATTTCACTATTTCTAAGTCCTTGACTTTCTTGTTCTCGGCATGATCTGCAATTCTTGCTTTTCTTTCTTTAAAGCTTTAATTCAGTTTTATCCCATAGATTTTTCCTTGACAACTGGAATAAAATAGATTTAAAAATATAGCTTATCTCTGGCTTTTAACTTGTCGATGAAAACAATGTTAGCAACTAGTTAACTCCATATTTAGCTATTTCCAGCTAAGTCCTTTTTCATTTCTAAACTTCAGTTCTTCTTGGTGTTTAAATCTTTATTAGCTCAGTCTTGACTTTAGTTGTCCTCGGGCATATCTGTCTGTCAGGGTTGTCTATCCATTGGGTAACACTGTGGTTTTTCTCATCGGTAATTCTTTCTCAGATTTCTTGCTCGGGTATCACTGTGAATTTTCTCTCAGGGTTCTTTATCCTCCGGGGTGCATTGTCCGTCGGTGTTTGTTGTCACTTAGTGCATACTAAAATTTTATGCATTACTGGTAGCATAACCTTATCTTTCCATTTCTTTGAAATCTTTGACACTATGTATATAACCAATCAGATTATATCAAGTTGACATCAATGAAAATACAATACATTAACTGATTTAACGCCTTGCATTAACTTTGTACAGCTTGGTGATCATCAACTTAACATCTTCAAACATGCAATCAGTTATAGTTCATCATTAGTTATGCCCTTGTATAGCATCAATAGGGGTTTGTCGACTACTCTGGTAGAGAGGTAGCATAGAGACTACAAAACCTTTCATTTACCTACCAGTTTAGTCCTAAATATTTTGATAGGATTCTGAGGATCCCAATGATAGGGGATTTATTCATGTATGATCAGGTTGAGCAGGGATGTACAATGGCACTTAGGATGATCTTTGATGATGATGAGGTTAATGGATATGACGTACCTTGGTAGAATATGCTAGATTTGTAGAGCCATTACCATCTATTCTGTTTGGGTTTGTTGGGGGTTTCTTATGTCTTGATGAGAGGTCCCACGGATTGTATATTCATTGGGTCTGGATTCTAGAGTGTGATTATGTAGGGTACCTATTATGCCTAGGGATATTTCATCCTTTCTCATTTATATCATGATTGGCATTGGGTTGTTTATGATGGGGTTTCTAGTTTATTTGTTGGGGTCACCTTGCTATAGATCTAGGATTGGGAGCACATAGGCATTACACATCCATTATAAAATTGAGAGTGACCATTAGGGAGGCCTTATGGTTATGCATATTCAGGTGTGGTTTTCCAACATAAGGTGGGAAAACTCAAGTACTAGAAACATATTTTGGATGATCTCAATACGGACATATGGTGACCATATCTAGATTGTGAGCCCTAGGAGGAGGATGCCGGAGAGATACCATATGTGTTTATATTTCACTATTCTATTGGTTAGACTCCTTTTGTTATTGAGAAATTCATTGTTTCTCATGTGTTCAGAAAGTATGTCCATGTGCAAGGTATGCCACATGGTGCATCCTTGTATGCTTGTACATACAAGGATAAAGAAGATTAGGGTTCATCTATATCATATGAGGTAGCTTACACTAAATATTTTTTACTTGTTTCTTAGGCATGGGACCTGAATGCCACATGTATTGATGGAGGGATGATGATTTAGTATTCATAATATTTTTTGGAGCATCCCATCTTTCCTAGATTGAATTCTCTAAATGAGTCAATCCTTGAGTTTGATGATGAGGATAGACCACAATATAGGGGGTAGAGGTGGAGATGGAGAGAGTGGTAAATATGGTGATGACGGAAGAGATGGTGGTGGAGGTGGTGGTGATGAGGGGGGAGATTGTGTTGGAGGTGGTGGTAATGAGGGGGGAGATTTTGGTCAAGGTGTTCCAAGGGAACAAATCATTGCATATGAGGTAGATCTATAGGAGCATTAGGGTCAGTTTAGAGTGGTACAATGGAGGAGGTTAGGTAGACCTATAACCCAAGATCTTGGGCATGACACAATAATACCATATGTCCTTGTTCAATAGCTAGCTACACAATAACATCCATCTCAAAGAGGGATACATATTACAGTGCCTCCTCATCAACAACAGACACTGATTTTTTCCTTATAGGGTTTTTTTTCCAATATTTATAGGGATAGTTTACATAGTTACTATCCTAGGTTTCTAGGCATACTACAGAGAGAGATGTAGTTATTCAGAGGTATGGATGGGTTAAGTTTGTTATATAAAGACTAGAGCATACTATTGCATAGGGTGTGATTGGTGGTATTATCAAAGAGATATCATATGCCTCTAGGGAGTGTTAGTATTATAAGGGATTATATGAGTGAGTTGTGCCTCCTAATCAATGAGCTCTGAGCTATACAAAGAGTTATCAAGGCAGGTGTCTATGTTTTCAATGAGGGCATACAGAGAGTAGACGTGTTACAGGTCCACCCTCTAGAGATCTAGGTGATCCTGATGTAGGCCCATCCGAGGTCAATATTGATCTTAGGCTGACACCTTCTAGAGGGAGTATATATTAGTCTATTTTACTTAATACTTATGATGGACACACATATTATTTAGATACTTTGATTATTCTTGCCTCTTTGTAATATATCTTTCAGAATCTTTGATATCATTGTATACATGAACAATGATTATTTTTGAGTATATGATATGCAATGGAAATTAAATGGATGCATCCTACGTGCTTTATGGTTTTGTTTATGCGTTATTTTACATGATAGATGTTTTGATTTATATTATTGATGGATACATGCCTTATGTTCTATATGTTATGAGTTCACATTGATGTTGATGGTGCATATGATAATGATTTTATGATGCTTACATGATTCTATTTATTTTTAAAAATGATGATAATATTTACATGATTTATGATGATGATGATTTATGTTCATATGGTGATACAATGAAAATGACCTATTTCATGATATATGTTTCTAAAATCAACTACTTTTATTTACATATATTTATATGAACTACAATGATATGAGATATACACATGTCCTTAGTGCATGCATTTTTTTATTTTTAGGTACTATGCATGATTATGATTTTCACTTTGTACCATGTATTAATAATGATAGCTTACATGATATGTAATGAATGTATCTAAAATGATGTAATTAAATGTAATGCAATGATTAATGAAATATAATTATTTTTGTTAATGTCCAATGTACTCAATCAAAAGAAAGATAATTATTGATAAGATTTCAATCCTTGAAAAACAACTAAATGCTAAGGATGAAATTCTTATACTATGAATGAAATCTATGCAAAACCTAAAGCAATGAAGTCATCTTTTTGGTCATTATTTCGTTATTTTATCATCATTAAGATTTTTAAAATATTGTAAGTTCGTACAAACACCAATTGTATAATTAAACCATGATGACTTGAGTACTGCTTACATGGATTTTGATTTTTTAATTTAATACAGGCACCTAGGTATAAGTGAACCAAGATGACCTAAATATTACTTGTTTTTAAAAAACAAGAATTAATCTTTTTCATGTGCAAACCTATGATGTCCTCGATGATTCTTTGTCAATCATGTCCTTAGAAAAATTTGCACTAGGAAATAACTCACAAACAATAGACAACTAGAATATCATGCTCCATCATTTTTCCTCTAATTAAAGACATCCTTGAATCACTTAAGAGACACGATAAAAAAATTCAAGATACAACTAATGAATATTCATGCTAATGTAATCAGGTCATCATACAAAAAAAATAATCTAATTATTGTTTGATTTTCATTTTTGTCAAGCATTTTCAAGATTTAGGTGTAATGTTCATTGTAATAATTCTTGATCTTTATTTTTTGATATGTTGTCTAATTCTCTTGTTTGTCTATTGTTTTAATTAAGTTTTAGTATAGTTGCAAATGTAATAGCACTCTATGTTGTATGTATTTTCCAAATTAAACAATCTCTCTTTCATTTATATTGGGAATGAGGCTAGGAGAGACATGTCCCTTCATGGGACATGTCTATTCATTATTATTGAGATTAATATAATGACAATTGATTATGCATATATGCCTTTAGAGAGGCATGTCCTTAAAGGACATGCCTCTTCCCATTAATTATAATTTAATCAATCTTATAATGTTTCATCAATCAATTATCAATTTAGAATAATATAATATATTAATATTGAATATTAAATTTCATGTGATTAATAATAAAATAACCTATATAATATATTATTATTAATAAACATATATTATATGTATTCTTAATTATCATACGACTGAAGCTACAAACATTAACATTCCCTCTTAGCTAGAGAGGATGATCAAACAGAATGTGTAGTGGTTTCCTGTGTCAACACCTATGACCCTCACCATAGCTACACAAAACATCAACACTCCCTCTTAGCTAGAGAAGATAAAATCCATCAATTTGATATCACATTTGATATCTTGAGTATTTGCCTATAAGAATGTCAACATGTGGCATTCACCAAATACTCTGAGTATTGGCCTATCAGAACATCAACATATGATATTCACCAAGTACTCAATAAGGTACTGGCTTGCAAAATATCAATACATGATATTCACCAAATACCTATCATATATCTATACAAACAACTCATAGATCATCAATTTAATGATATTTAACACTTTGTTATTGATTTAATCCATCATGATTTGTTTCAACATTATAAATAATGTATATCATGACTTAAGTTATTGTAAGATCGTCACCTTCCAAAAAATTCTACAAATACAAGTGATAATCATTTGGAAGTCATCACTTCCTTATGATGTACACAGGAGGTAGGCCCATTAAAATCATATAGTCACACACAGACTTTTGAGCTCCCTCTGAATATCAATCGTCTGATCTCCTCATCAATGATGCTTCTGATGGAGCATCAGACTCCTTCTGAATCTGACGTCAATTCTCATTTTCCTGCAAGAGCATCCTTAGAAAAGAATCAAGTAAAATATCTCTTATAGTACGTATAGAAATATAGATAAGAGAGAGACTACAATGAGTAGATAAATGTAATATTCAATGATAATAAATACTTATCTGTGCATCAACATCTTTGACACAAGTTGATTCAATGAAGGTCCATATACATCAAATCATAAAACACCTTCTCATATTATTTTAGAGACATCTCCCCTTTGAATTATCTCCCCACTAAGGATGGTTCAAATGAAAATTTAACATTGGTTATTATTCCCCCACAATGTACAATTCCCACTCTTATATCATTGAACAATTCTCATGTCTTCTTGTGAAATGACTTGATTGCTCCATGTGAGGTGACATTCTATAATTAATAATTTATTTCTAGAAAGAGATACCCTTCCTTGAATATGTGCTTCTTTGTTAATGCTTTACCACGATCATAACAAATTAATATATCTCTTTAATGAAATCCACTTTCATGAATTTCACATAGACCTGTAAACAATCGGTCATAACTTTTGAACATGATATTTTCTCTCCAATATCTTCAGTGAGATTCTCCAAAATTGGTTTTTCACAAACATATCCAAAATTCAAAAATATTCAACAGTCTATTTGTGAGATATATTCCATGTACTGAGACTGTATTTTCTGAGACAATCACACATTCACCATCAAGAAACTATTATCTTACATTTGTAGTCTGGCTCTGATACCATGTTAAGTTTTAGGATACCTTCAAATGTTATTAATAGCACTCTATGTTGTATGTATTTTCCAAATGAAACAATATCTCTTTCATTTATATTGGGAATGAGGATAGGAGAGACATGTCTCTTCATGGGACATGTCTATTCATTATTATTGAGATTAATATAATGATAATTGATTAAGTATATATGCATTTAGAGAGGCATGTTCACCTTATAATTATAACTCCTCTTCCCATTAATTATAATTTAATCAATCTTCTAATGTTTCATCAATCAATTATTAATCTAGAATAATATAATAGATTAATATTGAATAGTAAATTTTATATGATTAATAATAATATAATATATATAATATATTATAATTAATCAACATATATTATATGTATTCTAAATGATCATATGATTGAAGCTACAAATATTAACAATTTTAAGCTCAACTTATATTTAATATTTAAACTAGGTTCAGGATTTTTCCCCTAGTTGGACCTGACTATTTTAATGAATGAACATGAGTCCCCAAGCCATGATGAGATCTTATCTATAAGGCTCTGATATTTATAAAAGGGGTTTATAATGGATCAGTACAATGGAATGGATGCAAATAAAAATGGAAGAAAGTGCATTTCTAGATGGAAAGAATTGGTTTACCACAAGTACCATCTATTTCCAGGTTTTCAACACTTGTTTTTATTGTAATTTTTAATCAATTTTTTTTTTTTTGACTTTTCTAATTTTTTGGATTTTGGTATTTTTAGACATATAAAATTTTAAGGTGCTTGGTGTTGAAAGTTTCTTCAAGAAGACTGCCTTTAGGTTTTGATAGTTTATAAGCACCACATCCATACACAGATACAATGACAAAAGGACCCAGCCAATTTGGTTCAAATTTTCCTTTATTTTCCTGATCTTGTTGATTGCGTGGATTCTCCTTCAATGTCATATCACCAACCTGAAATTACCTAGGATTCATCTTACAATTATAACTCCATGACATCTATTGTTGATAAACCATATTGATGGTGCTCCTCTAGAAATTCCAACTCTTGTAGCCTTGATACTCGATACTCCTCATCTAGAATGAGTCCTATCAGTGAAGCTCTAAGTGAAGGTAACTCAACCTTAATGAGTAAGACAACTTTAGATCCATATAAAAAGGCATATGGTGTATCTCTAGTAGGTGTACAGATGCTAGTGTGATATGCCCACAAGGTAGGATTGAGTTGGACATGTCAATCTCGGTCAGCATCATTGACTATCTTATTTAGTATTTTTAATATGGTTTTGTTTGAATCTTTTGCTTAACCATTCCCTTGGGGATAGTAGATGGAAGAGAAATTCCATTTTATATGAAATTTCTCGCCTAATTCATCGACATATTTTTTTTTTGAACTATTTCCCATTATCTATAGCAATGAAAATGAGGATTTCATAACTAAATATTATGTAATTTAGGATTAACATGGAAATCTGTTTGTCAATGGTGGTGATAAATGGTATGGCTTCAGCCCATTTGCTGAAATATTTAGTAGTTGTGATAATAAATTTATGGTTGTTGGAGGATGATGGATGGATCAGGCCCACTAGGTCGAGTCCTTGTTGACAAAAGGGACACATATTTGATAGAGGTTGGAGCTCCTAAGTAGGTGCATGTATAATATTTCCATGAATTTAGCATTTCTTACAATGTCTGACAAACTAAAAAAGAGTCTTTCTCCATATTTGGCTAATAATACCCTATTTGTATGAGTTTCTTAGCTAGGGTAAGACCACTTGAATGAGTTCCACAAATACACTCATGAACTTCCTTTGAGGCAATTTCAGATTCTTCACATTCAAGAAACCTAAGGAGACTACCATCGAGACCCCATTAATAAAGGGTGTCAACTGTTAGGACATAACAGGTTGATTGACGAATAAATTTTAGTTTCTAGTTCTTGGACTGGTTAGATGGAAGGGTGTTCTCCTTTAGATAGGAATAAATATTTTGATAGTGTGAGGAATCAGGACCAACTAACTGGAAAATAATTTGGGAATTAGGACTATCATGTGCAGGATTAAACAATTTTTCCACTAGGAATTCATAACGAGCTTGTTGTTCAGGAATTTGTAGAAGTGAAGCAAGGGTAGTCATGGCATCTACATCTTTGTTATCTGATCTCAGAATCTGTTCAAATATAATCTCAACAAAATGTTTCTTGAAATCATCAACCATCCTCTTATATGGCATCAGTTTGTCATCTTTTGTTTGGTACTAATCATTTATCTAATTTATCACTTGTTGAGAGTCTCCATAAACATGATTTTTTGTTATTCTCCATTCTAGAGTCATTTTGAGACCAGTCACTAATGCTTCATATTCTACTATATTATTTGTACAAGGGAACATTAATCTATAAGCCTTTGGAATTGTGTGTCCTTGAGGAGTGACGAACAAAATTCTAGTACCTAATCCATGTTGAGTATATGATCCATCAAAATATAGTTTTCATGGTAAATCTATGATTGTAAGGACAACTGCAACTGAAAATTTAGTGTGCAAAGGTTTTTCATCGTGTAATGGAGCTTTAGCTAATCGATCTCCAATTACTTGACCTTTGATGGATTTTCTATCTACATATTCTATATCAAATTCACTCAATATCATTACCAAATTTGTCAATCTCCCAATTAATGTTGCTTTACTGAGAAGATATTTTAGTGGATCTATCTTGGCTATTAGCTTGATAGGATGTGTTAACATATAGTGTCACAATTTTTGAGATGCAAACTGTTAGATTATTAATCTATCCTTGGTTGTATTTAATTTGGGATATTTCTTTGGAATCCCTAAATGTAATTTGTCCTCTAGTACATATGTGAGGACATGTCATTTCTTTTACTTTCCTTTATTAAAGAATATTAGCTATCCTTCTTAAGAGGATGTTGACACTTTGCACATATATTATGAATTGTGGCATTCGTAGATTTGTGAGTTACTTTGTAACTCCTCTCTTCATCTCTATTTAAGAGATGCTTCTCCTCTCATTCTTCTGAATGACGTTATTGTAATGACTCTCTCTCTCTCTCTCTCTCTCTCTCTCTCTCTCTCTCTCTCTCTCTCTGGATTTGTCTTCATTCNCGTTATTGTAATGTCTCTCTCTCTCTCTCTCTCTCTCTCTCTCTCTCTCTCTCTCTCTCTCTCTGGATTTGTCTTCATTCATAATACACAAAGGGGTTTTTGTTTGTTTTCCCCTTCCAAAATTTCTTGTTTCTCATCTTCAAACTTTGGGTGATTACTCTCAAGTTGCTATTTAATTTGGTAACATTACTTCAATCAACATACTTACTTGGATTTTTTTTTTCATATTCTTTCTCTTGTATTTCCTTTCATGGTATCAAAGTAGGTTACTAATCCTTGTTTAAGTTGAATTTGATGAAGGTTGTCATTATTGTTTGGAGTTCACCTTTGTTGGAGGCACTCTTTGAGGAGAGAACTTGAATCTCATTTCTTTAACTCATTTTTTATGTTGTGGGTTTTTTTGATTAATATCTAATTTTTTTTTCTAGCCCTCTTTGGAAGGTTTGCCAATAAAGAGTTAGTTTCTATTTCAACTTTTTTTTTGGTTTGGTCAGCTTTCTGCCAAACCCTTTTTATTTTCTTGTTTTGGAAGGCTTGCCACCAAAATTGGTTTATTATTAAATACCAATCCACTTTGTGCGGGATTTCTAACTTGTTTTTTTTTTGTTTCAAGATTAAATTAAAAGTTTATACTAAATCTGCATTAAATTTTGAATAGCTTAACCTCTGTCATGTCAAGCACAAGATTATAACTTAATCCTTACCATTTTTTATTTTTTTCTCATAGATTTTTTTTGCAGGTTATTACAAATTTCTCTCTGATTTAGTTGTAGACTTTAGCATATCTCTATTATTTAAAATCTATTCTGGCTTTAAAAATCTAATCATTTTCTTGCATATTTAAAAGTTTGTGCTCTCTTTTTTTCTAGTCTAAAATCTCAATGTATTGTTGTTACTTTACTTGACACCATAAGTTTATTGTTTTGAGATCTCTATGTGTTCTCTAACCAGAGATTTAATTTAAGAAATCTGGATCTCTTATTTACTGATAATTATTGTTAAATCTATTTCATTTATTTTAGAATATGAATTTGGGTGCTCACCTCCTTTCTAACAATACATAAATTTAAACTCAAATATTCCTTGTATCGTTTCCCTCCTTAGGTTATTTATGTGCTTGCATTATTAATATTGTTAGTCTTTTTTCACCTTTTCCTCAAGTTTATTCTTGCATCTCTTTCTTTCTCTACAACGTTAGCTTTTACCTGCCTTAGGATTTTTTTTAACTTGTTCTCTTATCATTTTTTTATTTCTTATATCTGCTAGTTTTTCTGCATTGTCCAATAGTTTTATTTTTGGCAGATTCTTTACGCCTTTGCATGCTTCTCAGTATTTTCATTTGTTGTGTGCTTCTATTTTGGTCACTGTATTAATCATTTTCTTGCAGCATGTAAGCTCTTTGTTTAAGATTTCTTTAGTTTCTAAAATTTTAGTAATCTTTTTTTTCATATGTTTTAAAGCATATGTTTATTTTAATATAAGGAAATGATTTCTAGTATTTGTCTTCTTCTACGTTCTATTCTTTGGAGCATTAATAAAATTTTATTACTTTTTTTTTAAAAGCTTTGTTTATAATAAAGAGTTCATAGTTTTTAAAAGTTGCAGGCCCTGTTTGGTTGCAAGAATTAGAAAATATATTCAGTGGCTCGCCCACTTTTGCTTAAAAAAAAAGAATTAGAAAATATTAAATTTGATCAAATGTTGGAAATGGTCAAATCATGGATTTGATATTCCAATTTTTATATTTTCAGAATATAGTTTGGACCGTTTGGTTGACCCGGAATATGAGCGATAAGATGCATTTCTTCCGTTTGGTTCCACATTTTGAAACTGAATTTAGAATTTGAGTCCAAGTCCAAGTCTAAGCTCGACCATAGTAGTAGGGCCCGTTTGATTTCTGAAAAATTTATTTCTATGAGTCCAGAATAAGGACCTATTCTCGGATTAATTAATCCTGAAAAAGAAAGCTAATCTATTCTGCGTTTGGATCCCATAATGTGGAATTTGAATAAGGATTATTTTTCATTTTTTTAATTAATTTGAACAATATGTATTTTTAACTTATTAAAAAATTATAATTATAAAAAAAAAATTTCTTACAAATTTTAATTTTTGAACTTATCATTTTTGTTGCTAGTTTTTTAATTAAAATATATATGTATTTTTAACTTATATATTTTTAAATTAAAATATGCATTATTAACTTTTAAAAAAACAAGATTATAAAAAAAAAATTATTTTCTTACAAATTTTAATTTTTGAACCTTTATCAATTTTGTTGCTCATTTTTTTAATTTGTAATAATTTTCTATCCAAAGTCATATCCAAGTAAAAACTAAAAAAATTTCAGAAAAACCTAAAGAACCGTTAAGAAAAATTTTAATTTTTGAACTTTTATCAAATGGCGGAAATGACTCATAGAAATAAATTTTTCAGAAAACCTAAAGAACCGTTCACACGTAGATCCGACGACTTATACATTTTGTTGTAATTTTGAATCCATGAATAGCTTATTTCAAATCCATGAATAGCTTATTCTGGAATAAAAAAATGAATTCCAGTTTTTTATTAGAATTAATTAATCCAAGCATTGGCCCAAAAATGGGGATTAATTTTCTAATTCAAGAATTCAAAAAATGCCACAAACAATGAATTACTTTATTCTCACATTAAATAATGACTATTCCAGGTTAATACCAGGAATCAAACGGGCCTTAGAAGGAAACCAATGGAGGAAAAAACATAGAGAACATACACGTCCCTTCGTTGTGCAAACCTAACACAATGTTAGTAATAACTGAGAGGGGGGTGAATCAGTGGCTTCAAAAACTTTTCTTTATTCTAACCACCAATCAAATAAACCTCAGATTATTATGTCCCTTACAAGATGCATGTCATGAATTACTTATAATAATTAACTGTCTATCAGTTTTCATTTTTTGACCTTATTATCCTTGAATACCGATCAATAGTAAAACTTATTTATCGACACTCAGTAAATATGTAGAGTATATCGATAAATTTAGAAATGCATATGTGAGGTGTAAAATAGTAAAGTAATAAACCATATCCACATAACACAAGGAATTTAACATGGAAACCCTATTAAGGGAAAAAACCACTGGGACCAGTACCACAAATTGTCACTCTTCTGAAGTGAGCCCTGTTAGGAGCCAACCTTTTTAAAGGTTACAAACACACTGTTAGGTGTGACCTTGTTAGAGGATTTTATACATAGAGGTTGTCACTTAGTATTGGGCAACTTAGTTTGCTACCATCCTTGAATCAGCCTCCTTAGACTGTCAATAGGCTTTAGGCAAAATCTAGTGCTACTTTCATGAATCAACCTTTTTGGCACTCCTTGGGATGTACCTCAATATATAGAAGACTGTTAAGTCCTGCTTTATTAAGAGACTTGATGCTTCAATGGTTAAACTGAAACACAATGATCTGTTTCTAATGCAAATTGAATTGTAGATTTTTAGATCTATTTAAGTACATTACCTCTCTTATCAATGTATCTGATGAAGGGTGCTCCCCTTAATGCCACAAACACATAACAGAAACAGAGAAGCAACAACAATTTGCAAGAACATAAAATGGGCTTCTTATTATCTCCACAAATGTGGAATTACAAACTTTAAGAATTACAATATGCAAAGCCACATGGGCATTCCCCTTACAATATTATGTAGGACAAAGCCTCGAATTATTACCTAGATCTACCCAGAACTGCCCTAGAAAACACTACAGGCCTTCTTTATATAGGCAATTTCCATCGCCCAAGAAGGTTCCAGAAATCTAGCCATTAAGGCCAACTACCCATAGCATTTAATTATTTTTCACTTTTATTACAAAAGGGTCAGCTTTAAATATTTACAAAATATGAGATTAGGTAGCCCAACTTCTAGAAGCCATAACTTTTGAACCGTAGCTCCGATTGGCTATTATAACCACTTTTCGGAAAAGGGAGATCACGATCTACAGTGCCTGACTTGTGAAGCGCTAGTTAGCTAGGGTTCAACCTCGATCCGGAGCCTCTAAGGTACTAAAAATTGAGCTCAAAGATTTTGCACCCTAAAATCTCAACAGTAAATCCTTAATAACTTCGCCAATACAGATGATCTGGCAATGAAATTCAACTGGCATTCTTATATGACTAAGATGAACCTTCA
>MU226026.1:472117-483854 GCA_018584345.1 Thuja plicata
GTCCACATAAATCAGTATGGACTAATTCTAGAATATCATCAGATGTATGGGTTTTACTTTTGAAACTAGACTTTGTCATTTTACCTTTTTGACAATTTTTGCACATGATATTGTCTGGCTTTGTCATTGTCACTAAGCCTCTTACATTTCTTCTTTTGCTTATTTTTATCATGTCAAAATTCACATGACACAATCTTTTGTGCCACAACCATATGTCTTCGTTTCTAGTCATTAAGAAAGTGGTGTTAGTATTATTTAGATAAAATAAGTTACCTTTAGTCTGTTCACCGGTACCAATCAGTTTTCCTGATTCATTGAAGATCTTTGCCTTTTTGTTCTCAAATGCTACTCTATGACCTGAATTATTTAGCTGAGAAACACTCAACAGATTATAATTTAATCCTTTTACCCAATAAGTATTTTCACATTTAATCAAGTTTTTCAACATTATAGTTCCTTTACCTTCAACCGGACAAGGTGTATCATTACCCATTCTTACTGTACCACCATTATAATACTCAAAAGTATTAAACTTTTCTTTGTCACCAGCCATGTGGTGAGTGCAGCTACTATTTATAATTCAGATGTCATTCTTGCTAACCTTAGATATGAGTACAGTTTATACATACCTTTCATCTTCATCTGAATCATCTTTCACAGCTACAAATACCATCTCGATGTCTTCATCTGGTTCAGTGTCAGTATCTTCATCTTTGCAAGCAACTAGGTAGCTAGCCTTCTTGCCTTTATCCTTGTAGTCTTGAGTATCTCTTCTTTCTAATTGTCGGTAACTTCTCTAATCTTTGTTATCACCTCTATCAGATTTCTTCTCAAAAGATCTGTCACTACCTTTGTCATATTTTCTTTTATTAGGACATCTTGCAGCAAAGTGTCCAATCTCTCTATAATTAAAGCATACAAGTGGTAACTTTCCTTTGTATTTACCTTTGCCTCTCTGCATTCTCCTTTCCATGATTGCTTCTATTAAATCTAGATCTTCTTCTTCACTTTCACTTTCACTATCTATTCTAGATGTGTGTCTTTGACTTGATTTTCTTATTCTCATAGAAGACTTAAATGCAAACTCTAAGTTTGGTAAGAAACTATTATCAAATTTATTCATCTCAAACGAAATCATTCTACCAATTAAACTATCAAGAGTAACTGTGTTGTTTTCTACTGCTCTCATTTCTTGAATAGCAAAAACTCTAATAGCATATACAGGCAGTAAGGTTCTTAATATTTTACTTACCACTATCTCCTCTTCAAGTGTACCTCCAACACCTCGTATAGCATTGACTACTTCTTTTATGCTTGTGTAGTATTGTGTGATGTTTTCTCCTTCTTTCATTCTGGGATCATCAAATTTTCCTCTAAGGCTTTATGCCTTGGCTCTCAGAAAATTTTTATCACCTCCATGTACAAGCTTCAGTTTGTCCCACATTTTCTTTGCAATTTTGCAATCCTTGACATCTTCAAATTTAGCATCAGAGAGTGAGGAAGAAATATCTATAACCATGCAATTATGCTCATGATTCTCTCTCAATTGATCTAGTATCAAAGCTCCTGTAGGAAACACATATTCAGTATCTAAATATTGAGTAACATCATTACCAATACCTGATAAGTGGAATCTTATCTTTCTCTACCATGAAGCAAAGTTGTCTTTGTTCAACTTGGGCACATCTTGTCTATTCATCTTGTGATCCTGACTTAGGTCTTGAAACCTTCCTTCTAAACACACAAGCTCTGATACCAATTGTTAGTAATAACTGAGAGGGGGGGGGGGGGGAATCAGTGGCTNTCTGATACCAATTGTTAGTAATAACTGAGAGGGGGGGGGGGGTGAATCAGTGGCTTGAAAAACTTTTCTTTATTCTAACCACCAATCAAATAAACCTCAGATTATTATGTCCCTTATAATATGCATACCATGAATTACTTATAATAATTAATTGTCTGTCGGTTTTCCTTTTCTGACCTTATTCTCCTTGATTACTAATAAGCAGTAAAACTTATTTATCAACACTCAATAAGTATGCAGAGTATACCGATAAATCTAGAAATGCATATGTGACATGTAAAACAATAAAGTAATAAACTATATACACATAACACAAGGATTTTAACGTGGAAACCTTGTTAAGGGAAAAAACCACTGGGACTAGTACCCCAAATTTTCACTCTTATAATTAAGTGAGCCCTGTTAGGAGCCAACCCTGTTAAAGGTTACAAACACACTATTAGGTGTGACCTTGTTAGAGGATTTTATACATAGAGGTTGTCACTTAGTATCGGGCAACTGAGTTTTCTACCATCCTTGAATCAGCCTCCTTCTTAGACTATCAATAGGCTTTAGGAAAAATATAGTGCTACTTTCATGAATCAACCTTTTTGGAACTCCTTGGAATGTACCTCAAGATATAGAAGATTGTTAAGTCCTGCTCTATTAAGAGACTTGATGCTTCAATGGTTAAACTGAAACACAATGACTTGTTTCTAATGCAACTTGAATTGCAGATTTTTAGATCTATTTAAGTATATTACCTCTATAATCAATGTATCAATTCAATTATTTATTCTCCACACTTTCTGCTATGTGATGTTGTGCTTCACTATTCGTCAGTGTCTGCAGAATTCTTTAGCTCTCCTTCAACTTGATTGATTAGGACTATATGAAGTTATCCTTCATCAGTTTATCTTTAGCATCCTCTTTCTATTCACTCTCCATCTTCGTGATTATTCAGAAATGAATTAAGCTTGTCTCTTATATAGACATGATATTCACCATTTCTTGATTCTTGATTCTTGATTATTGATTCTTGGTGTGAAAAACAATCTAGCCAATCTGATTTAAAGCATAGCTCCTGATTTATCTCATAGTTATCTTTATTTTAACTGTACAAATATTCTTTAAATAAATCACTTAACTCTGGTTGAATAAAACAATAAAAACAACTAGTTAAGTCTATCTTTAGCTCTTGCCAGCTAGATATTTTGTCATTTTCGTAACTCTTTATTATGTCAGTCAACTCTGTAGTTAGTCATCGATGACAACTGCCAGTTCTATCAGTGTGAATCCAGTCATCTTCAGGATCTCTGTTCATCGGGCATCATTGGATTTTACTCATCGGGCAACTTTGTTCTTATCTCATCGAGCATCCTGTGATTTTTCTTTGTCAGGCAATATTGTCTTCTGCTCGTGAGGTATCACTGTGACTTTGGTTCTTCACTTTTACTGATGGTGTGCACTCCATTGATGTTATCTGTCACTTAGTGAATACTTGACTTTTATGGATTGCTGAAAGCATAATCTTTGTTCCATTGATTCTCTGAAGTCTTTGGCATTGTATACATGACCATACAGATGATATCAAGTTGACATCAATGAAAATACAAACTATTAACTGATTTAATGTCTTGAATTATCTTCAACTTAATGTTATCAAACATTTAATTAGTTACATGTCATCACACAACACAACAGCAAAACCATTCTAGCCAGGAAACCCACAGCCACTCCAACACAACACAATAGAACAATCATTCCAGCCAAGAAACCCACAACCATTCCAACTCAACAAAATAGCACAACCGTTCTAGGAAGGAAATCCAAATTCGTTCAAACACAACAAAATGGTAGAGAAAACCCACAGCCTATTGTCTGTCGCCCACACAAATGCTTTCCAAAGGTTGGGGAAAATTATGTGAACATTTTAAATTTTTTTTGCACACGGACCCCAGAAGTTAAATTTGTTTTCACGTGGATCCCAAATGGTTTCAAAATGGGATTGAAAAAATGGGAATTTGGCCCTCAAATTCCAATTCCACCTTTTCAAGTGGAAGATGTATATGTTGATTTTGTGTCAAAATGAGCATATACATCTCCCTCTTCCAATTTCATTTTGCACTGCGAAACTGAGGATTTGACAAATTCATAATTAGTTTATGCCAATTCCAGGTCAATTCCCACAACCAAACAGGGTAAAGATTTTATTTTTTCCTCTATTTATAAGTCTCACGATTTTAAGTTGTTTAAAGAAAAGAGAATCAATACCTTTTTATATATAAATTTTTTAATATTCATTGTTTTACATTAGTAAGTTATCAGGTATTATTTTTTAATATTTTTTTAACAAAAATGTTTAGTTTTTTATTTTTATTTTTAAATAAAGTTTTATAATTAATTTTTTTAAAAATAATAGTTAAGTTTTTTTATATTAAAGTACTTTTTAAATAAAAGGTTTTTTTTCTTAATGTTTTTTTAAAATTGATTTAAGCAAAGGGTTGATATTTTTCGGTATTCTAATTTTTAATTATGTCTACATTTATTCCTGAAATTAAACTAAATAGTTCTAATTATCATTCATGGAAAACACATATCTCTTTTATTTTATGTTTGAAGCACTTGTTAGAAGTTGCTACAGATGCAACTTTCGAATCGGCTAGCTCTTCTCCTCAAGCTGACAAAGAGAGATGGAATGCTCAAAATGAGGAAGCTCTAGGTTTAATTGAGATTTCTATGGTTCCTGAATTATATCTTTGATTGGAAATTGCATTAAAGCCCATGAAGTGTGGACAATCTTAAAAAATACCTATGGTAGTACTAATGAATTTCAGAAAATTTAACTTCAAGATCAACTGGAAGATCTCAAGTATATAGACTTTAAAACCATGGATGAATTCTTATTAAGATTTGAGTCTCTTAAAGGTCAATTAAGAAGTTTTGGAGTAACATTAGCTGACATTCATTTGATTTATATTATTCTTAAAAAAATCTCTTCCTAGGTAATTTCAGCAATTTATTACAAATGTGTATGCTCAACTTGTTATTCCTACTCTAGCTAGTCAATTGACTTGTGCTATTTTTCAAAACTTATTATGTCAAGAAGAAGCAAACTTAATTCAATTTGGTACTCTTAAAAGTAGTGAGCATGTATTCATGTCTAAAAATAAAAATCATAATCATAATTTCAGACCAACTAATCACCATAATAATCATCATAATCATAATTATTCCAATAAAAAATTCCATTCTAAGTCCTCTCATAATCAAACTAATTATTATTATTATTATAATTAAAAGAATAACTCTAATAAATGACCCCATTGCACATATTGTGGGAAATATGGACATGTTACTAACAATTGTTTTAAGAAGCAAAATGATAAAAAGTCCATGAATCAACATAAGCAACATAATCAAAAACCTAATTATAATAAAGATAATAATAGGGGTCCTCAATATCGTCATGCATTTATATGTAGCTATAATGTTTCTAGGCCTTTAGAATGGATTATTGAAAGTGGTGCATCTCAACATGTCACTTCTCATAAAGAATTTTTTGATTCTTTTCATCCTGATACTTCAAATATTCCTATTCAATTAGCTAACAATAATAGTTGTAAAGTTGAAGGTTTGGGTGATGTGACTGTTCCTAATGGAAAACTTCATGATGTGCTTTATATTCCTGAATTAAAATCAAATTTTCTTTTTGTTGATAAGCTATGTTAGGATTATAGGATTGAATATTATAAGGACATGTGTTGTATTATTGATCCTAAGAATAATCAGATTATTTCTAATGCACTAATGAATAATGATAACCTCTTTAAATTCTATGAGTTTTCTACTTCAAGGTACTCTTTGCTTACTAATATTTATTTTAATGTATGGCATGAAAGACTTGACCATTTGAATTCTAATTATATTTCTTTGATGTAAAAATTAAATATGGTCGATGGGTTGCCTAATATTGTTCCTCCAAAAATTATATGCACTGGCTGCATGAGTGGTAAGATGAATAGGAAGCCCTTTCCTCATGGTCAATCATGGAGGGAATTTATCATAAATTGCATCTCATTCATAGTGACCTTTTGGGACCCTTGGGGAATAACTCCATCCAAGGATCATGGTATGCACTTACATTTTCTGATTATTTTTCTAAGAGACCTTGGATCTATTTTTTTCATAGTAATGATCAAGTTCTTGATAATTTTATTGAATTTCATATTTTTGCTGAAAGGCAATCTGGTTTGAAGATTAAAATTCTTAGAACTGACAATGAGAAGGAACATTTTAATAATTCTTTAATGGTTATTTGAGAACTTTTTGTATTAAACATGAGCTTACCATTCCCTATACACCTCAACAGAATGGTGTAGTGGAAAGGAAGCATCGAACCATTGTTGAAATGACTCGATGTTTATTGCATGCTAAGAATATGGATTATAAATTTTGGGTTGAAGCTATGGATTGTGCTACATATCCCATCAATAGGACTCCTACTAAAGCTCTCAAGGATATGACTCCCCAAGAGGCTTGGTCCGGTAGGAATCCCAATCTTAATAATTTAAGGATTTGTGTTCAATTGCTTATGTTCATGGACCTAAAATAAAAAGGCAAAAGTTAGATTCTAAATATTCTCCCTATATCTTTGTTGGTTATGATGAACATTCTAAATCATATAGAGTTTACAATCCTATTACTAACAAGGTGGAAGTTGCAAGATATATTTGTATTACAGAAATGAAATACAAGATTGGTCTAATGTGTAGAATGTTGAATTTAGTGGAAGTAAAGTTGTGGTTGTGGAGGACCAACCTCCTTCTCTAAACCCAAATCCTAATGCATCTCTTTATATTCCTTCTATAATACATAAAAATGTAACTAAAAGAATAAACTTAAGAAACTAAGCTTATTCTAACATAATCTATGCATACCTAAAAAATATAGAAGTAAACATGCATATATGATGAATAAAAAATGAGGAAAATAAGATTTAATCTATTCAACACAAACACAAACCTCCAAGTATAAGAAGAGAGTGTTGTATTGTTGATTTATTGGGATGTGGTTGCTCACAAATCTAGCAGCATGATAATGTCTTGAAGGTGCTTGATGAAGATGAGGAGAAGGCTCTCCTTTTATAGATTTTTGAGGAAAATAAACGGTTTTGATTCAAATTTGGATGAATGACTAAGATTATTTAGGATTGATTATGTGACCATGAGGTGGAGACCAAGTGGAGGCCAATTTGAATTAGGGTTTGACCATTAAAAGGGGGAAAGATTCTCACACATGTGTGAGAAACCTTTGAAAGCGATGGGTCAATGACAAGGTGTAAGAGAGTGTAGGATGGTTAGAAGACCAAGGTTTCTCACACATGTGTGAGAAACTTGGGAAAGTTATGGATCAATGACAAAGGTTAAAAGGTGAAAGAGGGTGAGATGACCAAGGTTTCTCACACTTGTGTGAGAAACTTGGGAAAGTTATGGCTCAAGGTTGAGTTCACATGTGAAGGGGGACAAAGAGGTAAGGGTGTGTAAGAGTGTATAAGGCTTTGTAAGAGGGTGTGTAAGTCACATGTGACTTGGGTTATGTAAGAGTCACATGTGACTTGGGTTTACTAATCTCTTGATTAGGATTGTGTAAATGATTAGGAAGTGATTAGGTAGGAGATTAGGATTAATTAGTGGCAAGTGGGGTAGAATGATGGGTTAGGTAGGGAAGTGAGGTTAGGTGAGGGTTAAAGTTAGGATCCATGTACTCAAATATAATTACATGTTTATTTAATTCCAAGTGGGGGAAAAGTAAAATAAGCTAGATTAGTTTAATTAATCTAGGAATTAATTAAACTTTACGGAAATAGGAATTCTAATTAAATAAATGTGAATTTATTTAATTAAAGGTGGGATAAGGCTAATGTAAATAAATAAATTTAGATTTATTTAATTAGGGATAAATTTTAAGTCAAATAATTAAACAAATAACAATTATTCATTTAATCGGCTAGGATAAGGGTAATGGACAAGTTTTAGTGTCTACATTTTGCCCCTCTTTGATGTAGCATAGTGAAATGATGTTATATCAAAGAATAAGAAAAAATAGTGGATAAAGGGGATAAGACTAGAAGCATGATGCCCCAATAATGGAAGGATGAGGAAGGATGATGAGGAAGGAATGGGAAGCCCCCTCGAGAGGACATGTAGGTTCAGAGAACATGGGTGTGCGCTCGAAATGGATAGGAATAAGAAGGAAAGGGAAAAAGGATATGGATGATCAAGGAATAATAGATAAAGTCATGCTACAATGGTGTGAGAAACCTAAGTTTGATATTATACTTAACACTATGCAGAAAGGTATGAGGAACCAAGATGACAATGTGTCAAGTATGTGATAACAAAAGGGGTCAAATACAACCATATGCCTTATGACATCGTGATATGGAAGACCGTGATGCCTTGGGACAATAGGATGAAAATACCATAATAAATGCAAAAAAAAATAACACATACAAGAAACAAGAAATCATGCACATAAACCAAAAGTAAACCAAAATTTTGTCTCTAGTCAAGTTGAAAACCGATTGATTGATTGATTAATTAATGATGATTGATTGAGGATAGAAAAGTTAACTATAAGAATAATGTACATCCAAATGATTGGGAAGGATACATCCCATGATTATGATGTGATGAAAATTGGGCAATGGATTGTCAGTTGATTTTGATCAATATGATAATTTGATTAAGGATTCGTGTGCTAGATTACAAGATTGGATTGATTGGATTAGTATTGATTGCACTTGATTGGACTATTTGGGGATTTTTGGAGGAATAGATTGGAAGGAGGATAAATGATTGGATAAGAGGGAAGGAATATAAGAGGAATTAGATAGAATGGAAGTGGAAGATAAGATGATTGGAGGGTAAGATGGATTGAAGGATGGAAGGAAGAATAAATGTATTGGATTAGATAGGATGAGAGGAAGATTAGATAGAATGGAATTGGAAGATAATATGATGGGATTAGAAGATAAATGAATTGGATGGAATTGAATTGGAAGATGAATGGATTGGATTAGAAGATACATAGAGTGGATATAAGGGAATATGAATATATTAGAGTGGAAGAGAAATACAGTGGATAGAAGGGAATATGAATGGATGAGATTAGAAGATAAATGAATTGGATAGAATGGAATTAGATTAGAATATAGATAGTATGGAAGAGTAATAGATTGGAGAATATGATATAATTGGAAGATAAGAGGTGTGAATAGGAGGGAAGGAAGATAAATAGAAATAGAATGATATAGGAAGGAAGCTCAGAGGAATTGGATATAATGGAAGATGAATGGATTGGATTATAAGAGATATAGATTGGATAGAATTGAATTGGAAGATGCATGAAGGATAAAATGGGTTTAGACCAATGACAAGAGAGAACGAAGGAATGATGGAGATGGAGAGATGGTTTGGCTGGGAGATAAATGGAGGGAATGGAGGGATAGGTAATATTGAATGGATGGATAGAGAATGTGGGATTAAAGGATGGAGATTCAAGAACTTTGTGGTAAAGGAGTGAAATGCCCCACACTAACAGTAGAAAAATGAAGGATGGGAAGATGCGAGATAAAGGATGCATGAAATGGGAGGATGGTATGTAAGAGATGTGAGTGGAGGACTAATAAGTGGATTAGGATCCAAGTGTATGCAACCTAAAATGGTCGCCTGGACTATGGGCCCCCATTTATCAATTTATCAAATTCTTGAATCAATGGTTTGGAACATTTTCAATTCAAATCATTTTCCTTGATCAAATCGTAATTAATTTAATTATTTCAATATTTCCTAGGGTTTGATCATTTTTATTTAATTAAAATATTTAATCTCCCTTTTAATTAAATAAATTCATCTTATTTAATTAAATTAAATTTCTCCCTTTTAATTAAATAAAATTCATCTTATTTAATTAAATTAAATTCCTCCCATTTAATTAAATAAGATTCTTCTAATTTTAATTAAAATAAAACCCCTCTTTTAATTAAATAAATAAAAATCCCCACTTAAAGCACTTTATTTGATGAAAAAATAAATAAATTAAATAAAGTTCCTTTTTTCTTCACATCTTTCTATGTGGTGGGCTCTTTGCTTTAATGAGCACATGGATCAACCAAGATTTAATCTCCACCATTGCTCATTTCTTTTTGCCTCTTAATCTCAACCATTCACTTTCCTATATAAGGAAATCTCTCCTTCTCATTCTCATATAGAATTTTTATGTATTGTTATGTTGCAGGTTTGGAGAGCAATTTTGGAGGAGAATTTGAGCACTCAAGCTTGGATATTGCAACTTCTCTCTTCTTGTCTTCTTCTTGCATCCATGGCTATTCATGTAGATTAAATTCATATTTCCTTTCATAGAATAATCTTGCATTGTTATCATTTAGATTAATTTCCTTTCATGCATTGCAATCATATAAAATAGATTTCATTTTCATGCATTGAATCTCTCATTTCATGGTGTAATTGCATAGGCACAACTAGGTCAATCTAAGAACCTTCATCACACACCTTTGCACTCCATAACTAGGGAGCTATGAGTCGATATTTGAGGCCTCATTCTTGAGAAACCTTGAATGGAATGATTCATAGAAGTGTGACACATTTTTGGTGCCCACTGTGAGGCATGATGCTCCTGATTTTCTTTCATTTTATTCAGATTTTAAGATTTTCTAATCTCTACATGGTTATTTTATTGAAGTTTTTTAAGTCCAACCCTTGTGCAGGTTGAGTTGAAGACAAAACCTAGGGTTTTTTGAAAGATTTGA
Source organism: Thuja plicata (assembly GCA_018584345.1). NCBI lineage: Eukaryota > Viridiplantae > Streptophyta > Pinopsida > Cupressales > Cupressaceae > Thuja > Thuja plicata. Next base: position 482,734 of record MU226026.1, read on the forward strand.
TCATATCTCCCAAACGGCTTGGATTTTTGGTCTGATAGTTATTTTGTAGGTTGGCATTGGGTCATAGGTGTCTCAGTTTGAAAATCAGATTTTTCAGATCATTTTTCCGCAATTTATAATTTTTTTATGATTTTTCATGAAAATTCATTTTTGGTCACAAATCAGCGATTTTTTTGGAAAAATTTACATATATGGAAATATCTTGGAATTCTATAGGGGGTATTTTCTCTATGTTTTTGGTTTTGATGACAAATAATGGCTTAAAAATCCGATCTTTAAAAACTAGTCTATTTTGATAAATAGGGTCCCTATGGCACAAATCAAAAAATATTGCTAAAAAATTTACATTTTTGGAAAGCTCTCTATTTTTTAATATGGGTTTCTTCTTTGCATTTCTATTTTTAGGGCCGACATCATAGAAATCAAATCAGATCTTGTTGACTAGGTCAAAAAATCAAAATTAAATAAAAGGGCATTTAATGATGAGCTTGCACTTTTTTTTCACATGGTTCAATGCATGATGTGAGTTATCATTTGGATTATTTTCTGGTTATTATTTCTTCTAATAATTTATTTTCAGATCTAACCCTAGGGTTTGTATAAGTTGATTATACATTGCATATCTTGTTTGATTGTTTGTTTGTCTTGCTTATTGAAGAGTTCGTGGGGATTGCTTGGACTTGTGTGGATAAACAATAAAATGCTCGCGTTGCTTTGGATTTGAGGTATTTTTTTGCAACTCTATAACATTTGGATTTTGGAAATAATAATGAACATCTCACGTGTTTAGCTTGAGTGTTTTCTTGCTTTCATAGATCACATTTCCAATTGGTGCTCTAAAAATGGACCTAGATTTGCTTTCTTGCATTTATGTTTTAGATAGTAATTAGGCCCTATGAACACTATTTTTGGTGATCTTGAGAGAGTGGGCTTCATTTTCTTGTCTTACATGTTAAGCTCTTCTTGACGATAGATCCCCTTGTAGGTAGGGAATGATTTGTTATTATCTCACTTGGTTTGGTCTTCAACTTTGATTGGTACTTTCTCTCTTGAGATTGGTGGTCATTGTTGTTGATTTACCTTGGGTGAGGTGATTTCAAATTAGTGGGTCAATTAATCTT
>MU226026.1:527577-554115 GCA_018584345.1 Thuja plicata
CAACGAGCAATGACTACTATCTTTCATGACCTTTTGCATGTTATCATGGAAGATTATGTGGATGATCTTTTAGGCAAATCCAAAACAAGGGAATCTCATATCCCTGTCCTTACCACTATCTTTGAGCAACTGGAGAAATATAAGCTTAGGCTAAATCCCAAGAAGTGTGTCTTCAAAGTGCAATCTGGTAAGCTGCTGGGATACATTGTATCACGTCGAGGAATAGAAGTGGATCCAAAGAAAGTGAAAGAAATTCTGAAAATGCCACCACCCAAAACATTGAAGCAATTACGTAGTTTACAAGGAAAATTACAATCAATCAAAAGGTTTATGTCGCAGCTAGCTAACAAAGTGCATCTGTTCTCCCATGTTCTACGCAAGAATGTCAAATTTCAATGGGATTGTTTGTGTCAGAAGGCATTTGAGAAACTGAAAGCTTATCTGGCTAATCCACCAGTGTTGGTGCCACCTGTTGCTGGTCGCCCTTTGATTTTGTACATATCTGCTATAGAGGTCACTTTGGGAGCCCTCCTAGCACAATTAGATGATATCGGCAAAGAATGAGCAATTTACTATCTCAGCAGAACTCTTATTGGCTATGAGTTGAATTATTCCCTAATTGAAAAAGCATGTTTGGCTATTGTTTTCTGTACATAGAAGCTGCATCATTATATTCTTAATCACAAAACTCATCTTGTTGCTAAAATTGATCCACTCAAGTATCTCTTGGCACGTGCTGCTCTTCCTGGACGTACAACAAAATGGGTCATGATTCTTAGTGAGTTTGACATTGTTTATGTGGATCGAAAGGCCATCAAAGGACAAGTAATTGTAGATCAGCTAGCTGAAGCGCCTATTGACGGTAAACATCCTGTCATCACAGATTTTCTAGATGAGTCAGGTTTAAATCTTGCCCCAAGTTCACCATGGAAGCTATATTTTGATGGATCATTCACTCAGAAAGGATCAGGGGCAGGAATCTTGTTTCTTACACCAAAAGGGGATCTCATTACTAAGTCTTTCAAGTTACAATTTCCTTGTACCAATAATATTGTAGAATATGAAGCCCTTGTACTTGGACTTTGATAGGCCATACAATGGCAGATTCTCATGTTATTGGTGCTTGGCGATTCACAATTGGTTATCAAACAAGTTATGGATGAATATCAAACAAAGGATGACAAGTTGCTTCCTTACCGCCGTACAGTTGAAGATCTCAAGACACATTTTACTGACCTAACATTTCAACAAATTCCTTGCGCCAACAACAAAGCAGCAGATGCAATGGCAACAATTGGGTCTCTAATCAATATGCCAGAACACAGTGCACATTGTGAGTTTCATGTTGAGAATCTTACAGTCCCTGCCTATGACACACCGAATTCTGAAATGGTGTGTGAAATTACTGATCCTAATTCCCCATGGTACCAAGAGATATATTCCTACTTGTGTGATGGACACACTCCACTTACCTTAATGCCTAATCAACGTAAAACCTTCATTCCCCAAACTTCCTGATACACAATCCTCGCTGATACTCTTTACCAAAAGCATTTCGATGGAACTCTTTTAAGGTGTCTAAATTCAGATGAAGCACAAATGTCCTTAGAGGAGGTACATCAAGGAATCTGCGGGGCTCATTCTAGTGGACTTATGTTGGCCAAGAAGTTGTTACGCACTGGATATTACTAGCCTACCATGGAGCAAGATGCATACAACTATGTGAAAAAGTGTGTACCTTGTCAGCAGCATGGCGATTTGATACACGCTCCCTCCCAAGCACTGCAACCCACCATCACCCCTTGGCCCTTTTCATGTTGGGGTCTCGACCTTGTTGGCCAAATTTTCCCTAATTCATCCAATGGCCATAAATATATCCTGGCTGCTATAGAGTACTTTACCAAGTGGGTTGAAGCTGTTCCTCTCACCTACACTACTGGAAAATAGATTTCAAAGTTCATCCTGAACTATCTTATCTGTCGCTATGGTATTCCTCAGGACATTTTTACTGATAATGGAGGACCTTTCAAAAACAAGGATGTCACATAGCTATGTAGGAAGTTCAGCATTACCCACCATACCTCTTCCAAGTACTTTCCACAAAGCAACGGTCAAGTTGAGGCTACAAATAAAACCATTCTCAGAATCATCAAAAAGACAGTCAATGAAGCTAGCCGTGATTGGCACCTTCGCCTCAATCCCACCCTTTGGGCTTACCGCACCTCCATTCGAACCCCCATGGGAGCCACTCCCTTTTCCCTTATTTATGGTACTAAGGCTATTCTACCCATCGAAATTGAGCTCCCTTCCCTAAGAGTCTCTCTGAAGAATCTGTTGTCTGAAGAAGAATACAGAGTTGCCTGCTTGCAAGAGATGGAACTCCTTGATGAGAGATGCCTCAGTGCTCTAGACCACCTCCGTGTGTATCAAAATAGCCTTCGCCTTCAGTTCAATAAAAGGATCAAACCTCGTTAGTTTGAGGTCAGTGATCTTGTCCTGCAACATAACATGAAGAACCTCCAGAATAGAGAAAAGAAAGGGAAGTTTGAACCTAATTGGTTGGGTCCCTTCATTGTTACAGAAAAGTATGGTTCAGGTGCCTATCAGATTGCTTCTCCGGAGGGAGATCCACTCCCTGATCTTGTAAATATTGTACATCTCAAGCGCTTCTATGCTTAATCAGTCAGTAGTCCGTTGTACAACAGAAATTGTTCAGAAAATTCAAAAAAATTAGAAAAGCAAAAATTCCAAAAACATTCAAAATATTCAAAAAAGCAAAAAAAAAGAGAAAAATTCATCCATATGTGAAAACCACTTCGGTGGCGCAATGGATAAGTACCATGGTGAAAACCTATTTTAGGTGCCATGTGTAGTCAGATCCATCATCAATTTCTGCCATTTGTCTATACCACTTGCATTGCCTTTTCATAATAAGTGTCGCTACCCATATTTGTGCAGGTAGTCTTGGACTATTCTCTCGCTTCCGTAATAATGATTCCTGCACGACTGAGCTTACCAAATCATGAAACTGAGCTTCATTCTAGACACAGTGATCGTAAATGTTTTACATCAAATCAGCAGAATGATTGAATTTCCTATGATCATTCTATTCACAAGCAATTGCCAGCGAATTTCCATTTTCTATCAAATCAAATCTTTAGCCCATCAGGATGCATCCTTCCGGTGTCGGCTATTTTATCAATCATCCCATCAAATTGTTCATGGCAAGAACTTTTGGACTGAATGACCACTTGGTCAGGATGCCTTTTTGTTGATTTTATCTTTTGTTTTACTAGGTCCTTACCATGACAGCTTTGATCTTCTATATCTTGGTTCGTTATGGTGGGTATCTAGTGAAATACGTGTCTTTTGTGGTATGATTTGCTTATCATAGTTTGTTAGTGCATCTATGGTTTGATTTTTAGTTATGACTATGTATGCCTCACTGGGGGTAGGATTCATGCATCCCATAATCCTTTAAAAAGATCTGGGTGTACTGTGTCTCCTCATGAGTAACATGTCATAGGTCTCTTCATATCTGATATCTCACATTCTTGTTCCTAACACTCTATTTGTTTGAGAGTCTATTCTACGCAAAGGAACCATGTCACTTGTATTTTCTAGCACATGGTGCATAACTCCTTTTGCAATATCAAACTAGGGTGTGCTCTCCAATATTAACACGGTATTAATCCCACTATCATGTAGTTAGCCTTTGCATAAGTAGTTAAGTCATATTGCATTATGGTTTTCTCTTGGTAAAAGTTTCTATTTATTCCCCTATCCAGTCATCTAAGTGATTTTATCAGATTTTTTGCGATACACACAAAAATAGTGTCCTCATTCGTCTTACATCCCTTGCATTCCTTAATCTGTTGGTCCCCATTTCCCCTTCTTTTTCTTGGACATGTCATGCAATTGGCTTACTTTCCCCCTTTTCCTTGCCTTTTCGAGAAAATTTTATTAAAAAATTATATTTTTTTCCTATTATTTTCTCGAGGGGGCACCCTCCTCCACTCTCGCTGCTGTAGGTTTTCTGAATCCTCTGGGGCATCTTATTTTCTTTTCTTTGACGCAATGTCACTTTCGACAATGCATCAAAGAGGGGAAAAATGTAGACGTCCAAAATTGTCCTTATATTAATTTAATTAATATTCCCATAACATTATAATTAATTTTAATTAATTATATTTGTTATATTCTTCTATCTATTCAATTAAATATGATTTACTTCCTTTAGTATTTGAATTTAATTTAAATACTATCCCTTTTAATGTATTAAATCTTATTTAATACATTATCCCTCATAAATCCCTTTTTAAATAAATTTTAAATTTATTTATTTCCCCACATTTCTAATATTCTTCTAAACCAAGATTAAATTTAATAAAACCTATTAATCCTACCTAGAAACCTACTCTATTCCTACACTACCCTACCTATTCCTCTTAATAAATCTACTTCCTCACTTAAACACACACTAATCACACTTAAAGTGTGATTCCTACTCGTTTTAGCACTACTAGGATGCTCCCACATGTGTGAGCAACTCCTCAAAAAGGAAGCCACCAACTTCCTTTAATGTAACCACTACTTTGTCCCCCACTCCAGTCCCCAAGTGTTTCTCACACTTGTGTGAGAAAACCTTGAGCCTTTCAAACCTTAAAGGCTTGAGTTGACTTTTACATGGCTTGTCCTTTTGCCCTTGTGTCCTTTATGTGGCATCTATGTGGATGCCACATATGATCCACCTCATCCTATTCCTTCCCTTCCCTCCAAAACTCTATAAATAGAGGTTCTTGCCAAGAGCAAATCATCTTCATTTTATGCATTGTTATCATGCTAAAGTAGTTCTAGAATTCTTAGTGCATACTCATGTTTTCATGTTTTTAGTTCATAATCTAGAAATCACATGGTAGGATAATGGTGAATGAATCTAGTTTCTAGTTTTCATTTAATCTTACATATTATCTTAGTATAGTATTTTGAATCTTCATCATAGTATAGTCTTGTACTTGCATTCATAGTGAAGGCTTGAGACAAGTTTTCAATACTTGTTTCTTGAGTTCTTCACTCATTTTCAATCACTTAGATTGCATTATAGTTGCATCAATCAATCAAATAGTGGGATTTAAGTTATTGTGTTGGGAGAGCACACCCACAAACCTCTCTAAGATCAAATCAACAAGGTCTTGGGTGCCCTTGTTCAGCTCATCGGAGGTTGTAATGGAAGTCTTCTTGTTTTTAGTAGTATGCTTTAGATATGCATAAATGTTAATATTTAATGTTTATCTCTAACGTTTGCATGTCTGAGTGTGCTCCCAATAGGTTAGGTTTCATTGCATACACCTTTATCCACATTATCCCACCAATGAATAAAGGGCACAAACCCATAAACACGGGCATCCTCTTCATCTTTGAAACATTCTGAGATATCAGAACCAATCCTTGGGACCTCCCATTCAAGAATTGAATCAACTTCAAAAATAAAATCCTCTTCAAATAGGCTATTCACCATCCATTTTACCTCCACACATTCTCTCCCAATTTCCAGTCCCCACACCATCATCATTGAGATTATGTCCAGTTTGATCCTCCATTTACCCTTCTAGTTCATGAAGAAAGGACCCAGAACATCACAGACAAAATTCACAATCTTCTCATTTTTTATTTTAACCAACCCTCACATTCTTTCCATTTTCACTGGACCCTTGAAATATTTCTCATGTTTCCATGTGTCAACAGAGAAATTTGCCTCCATATTCGCAACTTAAGCCACCACACAAAACTAGAGAAATGTGTCATCTCTAAGCATCCAAACTAAAACCTAATTCTTCATTTTCACTCAGCTTGCAATTACCATACAACACAAATGAATAAAATGGTAGCTTTAATAGGCAATTCCCATCATTAGGTAATTAATGGGAGGACAGCCAAGGCCACAAAACCATCACATTTCACACGATCCGCTTAAAGAAGAATTTATTTCACCATAATCGAAGAACACCACAGGCAAGAGGTTATCGGAAAGATCACAAAAATATATCATTTAGCTTGCTTGCTAAGCCAAATCAAATAAATATGAAATCTCACTTCAAATATTCTAAAGGAACCTTATTAAAATTCTCCACTCCTATTTCATCTAGAATTTTGAACGAGATTGCCCATTTTGACAAAATATCCGCTTCACAATTGCCTTCCCTTTTGACATGACTAATCTTAAAAGCTTCAAATTTAGAAATTAAATCTAAAATAATATGGATATAACCTTGAAGGTGTCAAGCCTGTTAAGCACCTTTCTGAATATCTTGAATAATAATTAGTGAATTTCCTTCAAGATGAATCTTCCTTACATTTAGTTTTAAGCCAATATTCAAAGCCAAAATAGTTTCTTTTTCTTCAGCCATATTATTCGTTTCATCTTTAAATTTTTGTGTTGTATATGCCAAAGTGTTTCCAAGACATTCTCTAACAATCACACCAGCACTTGAAGGAACCGTATTTCCCTTGGCAGCACCATCAAAATTTATCTTCAATATATTAAATATATATAAAGTATATATATATTCAATATATATATATATATATATAATTCTAAAAATAATAAAATGAAAGATTGATATAAACAAGAGAGATTTCTATTTTATTTTATTTTTTTAACAAATGTAGAAATGTGAGGAAAAATAGGAAGTTTGAGATATATACATAATGAAAATACTTACTACAAATGAAAAATATTAAAATAAAGAATATAGAGAGAGATATATATCAATTAAAATCTCTTGGAAGCCCCAAGCACAATGGTGAAGCTTTTTTTGTGATTTTGAGCCTTTTGCAAAATTTGACCTCCAAATACAAGCCTTCAACCTACAAGCTCAAAATCTCAAGAAACACTCAAAAACACATTAGAGGGGTTAGTAAACAAAAGAACCCGTGAAGTGGGTCCCATTGGGTGTGCCAAAAAGTAATGCATAAAATGTAACTAAAATAATAAACGTAAGGAACTAAGCTCATTTTAACATAATATATGTATACTTCAAAATATGGAAGTAAACATGCATATATGATGAATAAAAATGAGGAAAACAAGACTTAATCTATTCAACACAAATGCAAGCCTCCAATTAGATGAAGAGAGTTTTTTATTATTGATTTGTTTGGCTGTGGGTGCTCACAAATCCAGCAACATGACAATGTCTTGAAGGTTCTTTATGAAGATGAGGAGAGGGCTCTCCTTTTATAGATTTTTGAGGAAAATAGACGGTTGAGATTTAGAGTTAGATGAAGGGATAAGATTCTTTAGGATCAATGATGTGGACATGAGGTGGAGGGAAAGTGGAGGTCAAGTGGACTTAGGATTTGACCATTTAAAGGGTGAAATATTCTCATAAATGTGTGAGAAACCTTTAAAAGTGATGGGTCAACGACAAGGTGTAAGAGAGTGTAAGAGGGTTAGAAGACCAAGGATACTCACACATGTGTTAGCAACTTGGGAAAGTGATGTCTCAGTGACAAAGGTCAAAAGGTGGAAAAGGGTGAGATGACCAAGGTTTCTCACACGTGTGTGAGCAATGTGGGAAAGTTATGGCTCAAGGTTGAGTTCACATGTGAAGGGGGACAAAGAGGTAAGGGTGTGTAAGAGTGTGTAAGGATTTGTAAGAGGGTGTGTAAGAGTCACATGTGACTTGGTTATGCTAATCCCTTTATTAGGATTGTACAAATGATTAAGAAGTGATTAGGTGGGAGATTAGGATTAATTAGTGGCAAGTGGGGTAGAATAGTGGGTCAGGTTAGGGAAGTGAGGTTTGGTGAGGGTTAAATTTAGGATCCATGTGCTCAAATAGAATTAAATTTAATATTTAATTCCAAGTGGGGAAAAGGTAAATAAGCTAGGTAATGTTAATTAATCCAGGAATTAATTAAACTTTAGGGAAATGGGAATTCTAATTAAATAAATTTAGATTTATTTAATTGGGGATAAAGGTTAAGTCAAATAATTAAACAAATAACGAATATTCATTTAATCAGCTAGGATAAGGGTAATGGACAAATTTTAGTGTCTACACCTTCTAGTGATACTAATGATGATAATATGAACTCTACTCCTTGTGATTCTTCTTGTAGTGATGATTCAGTTACTTCTAAGAGAAATCCTAAATGGTTTAAGAAATTTCTTCAAGAAAGTTATGATTATTTAGCTAGAATGGATGAACTTAAACCTAGGAGAGTTAATTATTTCAATTATGCCTTTATGTCTTCTATTATGAATTCTATTTCCTAAATATTTTGAACAAGCTAAACTTCAACCTCATTGGCAAAAAGTTATGCAAGATGAATATGATAATTTAATTTCTAAACAAACTTGGGATTTAGTTCCTTTGTCTCATGGTAAAAATTTGGTTTCATGCAAGTGGTTAAATAAAACTACAATTGAATGCCAACAATGAAATTAGTAAGTTTAAAGATAGATTAGTTGCTAGAGGTTTCTCTCAAATTGAATGCTTAGATTATAATGAAAATTTTGCTCTTGTTTCTGAAATACCTACTATTAAACTTCTTCTTTAGCTTCTAAAATGAATTGGCCTATTCACCAAATGAATACTAAAATTACATTTTTAAATGGTGATTTACATGACAAAATTTATGTCTCAACCTCCTGGTTTTGTTAAATAATGTAATGAACATTTAGTTTTTAAGCTAAAAAAACTATTTATGGATTAAAACAAACTCCTAGAGAATGGTATTCTAAGATTCATGCATTCTTTCTTTCTCAAGGTTTTTTTAGAAGCAAAAATGATCCTAATCTAAATATGAAACATACTGAAGATGATATAATCATTATTATTTTGTATGTGGATGATTTGATTCTTACTTCAAGTTCAAATAGTTTATTTTCTGATATTAAGTTTCCACTTAATCAAAATTTTCAAATGATAGATTTAGGAATTTTATATTATTTTCTATCTCAAATTAAATATGCTCAAGATCTTCTAGACAAGTTTAAAATGAATGATGATACTCATGTTTTAATTCCATGTGAATTAGGCACTAAGTTGATGATTGATATGCAAACTCCATTTATGGATTCTACTTTATATAGACAACTAGTAGAAAGTTTGAATTATGTAACTCTTACTAGACCAAATATTGCTTATAGTGTTGGTTCGGTTTCAAGATTTATGTCTAGACCTCAACAAACTCACTTTAAAGTTGCTAAAATAATTTTATGATATATTAAAGGTACTATTAATGTTGGTTTATTTTATGATGTAAATTATAGTTTTTCTTTAAAAGAATTTACTGATTCAAATCTAGGTGGATATCCCAATGATGGGAAATCTACTTGTGGATATTGTTTCTTTGTTGGTTCAGGTGCTATTTCTTGGAATAGTAAAAGAAAAATTATACATATCTTTGTTCTATAGAAGCTTAATAGAAAGGATGTACTAATGTCTCTAAAGAATCTCTATGGCTTAGAAGATTTCTTGAAGATTTGGGTTTGCAACCCATTTATGTAAACTCCCCAAGTAAAGCTTAAGGGGGGATGTTAGATTATTAATCTTTCCTTGGTTGTATTTAATTTGGGATATTCCTTTGGAATCCCTACACGTAATTTATCCTCTAGTACATTTGTGAGGAAATTTCATTTCTTTTATTTTCCTTTATTAAGGAATATTAGTTATCCTCCTTAAGAGGATTTTGACACTTTGCATACACATTATGAATGGTGGCATTCATAGATTTGTGAGTCACTTTGTAACTCCTCTCCTCATCTCTATTTAAGAGATTCTTCTACTCTCATTTCTTCTCAATGATGTTATTGTAATGAGACTCTCTCTCTCTCTCTCTCTCTCTCTCTCTCTCTCTCTCTCTCTCTCTCTCTCTCTCTCTTTCTNTCTCTCTCTCTCTCTCTCTCTCTCTCTCTCTCTCTCTCTCTCTCTCTCTCTCTCTCTCTCTTTCTCTCGCTAGATTTCCCTTCATTCATAATACACAAGGGTGTTAATCCCTAAGTTTTGTTGATGATTAATGACCAACACTTAGTCATTTACTTAGGCAGTTTTAGTTGGTTATCACTGTGGCCGAGCTAAAACAATTCAAGGCCAAACAATATTTTTGAGCAAGTATAAAGGTTTTCAAGTTACATCATGCCAAGCCGAGTAGAATATTTAAGTGTCGAGTGACAGAGATGTTAAGTGCTGAGCAGAATAGTTTTTGCATACATGTCAGGATTGATTCAAACTTTGAGGTAAAATGTTTAGGCCGACTTGTATGAGCTTTGGGCCGACATATGTAAGCATTTAATATTTATCTACGAAGTTATTTACACATTTAATTGTTTTATCCTATGCATGGCATGAAGCCAATTAGAAAATTGGAATGCCTTGGAGGCATACATATTAGATCTTGATTGTTGATCTAGATCTCGCTAACAAATCTGAAAAGACATATAAGATTGCTTCTAACCCTATTAGAAAAGGATGAAGAGAAGGGTTATGTGTTCATCAGATATTAACAGTGAGTTATTTTGTGAAGAAGCTTAGATCAAGCAGAGTGACAAAGCAGTGAATAGTAGAGAAAAGACATATCAGATTGTGAGATCACAGAAGGTATTGGAAAGAGAAGATTTGTTGTCAGCATCTGAGTGCATAACGAAGGATCACTACTTGAAATATTCTAACAAGTGTATCAGGTGAAATCTCTTAACATAGTGGTTCTAATAGACCTTCTTTAAATCTCTTATCCGAGTGCTTACTTTATTGTAAGTTGAAATCCTTTCACAAGGTAGATTGTAATGATATTTAGTTCTTAACCGAACATAACTTTAACGAGGTAGACTGCATTTTGTAATCAAAACTCTTGTAGCCCTAATAGGCACACTTTATTGCTACAGTAGTGAAGATTTTTTGGGTGTCATCCCCACCCCAATTTTACCTATTTGGGTTTCTAGGTTACCAAAATTCTATGTTATGGATTATATATTTCATGTTGTGGATGCTATCTAATGTTAGGTTAAATTCATATATGTTTGAATGTGGATCAATTTTTTTTAAGTGATTAAGTTTTAAGATCTGATTCACCCCCCCCTTCTTAGTATCTTGCTTTCCCAATATTGTACTTCCAATAATTGGTATCAGAGCACAGTTCTCTTATAAAATATTTTAATCAGCTTGTGAGTACAGATCTTGAGATGGAGCTTTACAAGTTGGGTAAAGTCATTGAGAATCAAAAGATTGAGATTCAGCTAGCATTACATCAGCTTGAAAGAGCAAGACAAGAATTGAACAAATCATTGACAACTAGGAGAGATATGGCTAAACAAATGAATGATACTCATTATCAAGAAGATGAGACTGCAAATCTATTTTAGAATGGAGATTCCACTAAGAGCGATGCAGCAATAGCAGATCTACTAGAAAAGAACAATGCACTATGTGAAGAAGTTAGAAATTTGAAAAGAGAACAAGAAGCCCAATCAATAAGACTAAGTGAAATTGTTGAATAGAAGAAGAAAGCTGAAGATGACAAGACTATGGTAGAAGAAGACAAAAGAGTGATAGCTATTAGACTTGATGAAAGGACACATGAAGTACAGATGATGAAAAACAACCAAGTTGACATGGTGAATCAACTACTACTTGCAAATCAGGAGATTAGTAGGAAATATATAGAAATGATGAATCTGAGATCTAAGAACAATATACTGAAGAATGATTAAAGATATGAGAAAGAAGTTAATGAAAGGTTGAACAAACCTAATGAAGCTTTGACTCATTTTTAGAATCTCATAGAAGAATTAAGGAGATCCAAAGATTCTTCTGGAGTAGGCCACAATGAGAAATTTACATCTATTGAGAAAGGAGAATCATCTAAGATTGGTGAAAGGAGGAATTCAAAGAAAAAGAACAACAAACCTGTTTTGCACCACTGTGGAAAACCAGGTCATACAACAAACATTTACCAAAGCAAGAAAGGTAAGTCCAATCCTAAACCTAAGTTCAATGGTTACTATTTTAATTGTAAGAATTTTGGACATAAAGCACATGAATTTTGGGCTAAAGCAAATGATGCACCTCCCAAACCAAGATTCAATGGTTATTGTTACAAGTGTAAGAAATATGGTCATAAAGTACAAGATTGTAGATCCAATGCTAAATAGCAATGGACATCTAAGACACAAACAAAAGCACCTAGGCAAGGAAACACTTACAATTGGGGTTATAACACAAGGCAAAGTTGTCATTACTATGAAGAATATGGACATGCACCTGAAGATTGCTTAAAGACACATTTCAGAGAAAAATCTAAGAGTTGGATGAATGGAAGCCTAGTTTTCTTTAGTTGTTTGAAGATTGGTCACACTAAGAGAGAGTGTAGGACAAGAGTACCTTCTCCTACTGTTGAGGAAATTAGAACATAGATGAACTAGACATGGGTAAGGAAAATAAAGCCAAGAATCAGTGAAACTACTGAAGCTGAGGTCACCTAATCTAATGGATTAGGTGATCACACCATCTCTAACTGTGTAATAGAGGTATGTAAGGAACTGCATTTAAATTTCAAATCTTACATTAGTTCCTAATATGTAAATGTGCCAAAGTCCATATTTGCATATGTTGAGATGCACTAGGACATGTTTGTGACAAATGCCAAGAAGAGTTAACTGCACTATAGGTGTCGAGCTGGTTGGCCAAGTAAGTTTTGTGATGGTCGAGTACGGTAAGCTGAGTGGTATGCAAGTTGCGTTAGTTGGCCAATGATAGCTGGTTTGCACTAACCCAATAGGCAGAACATTTATTGCTTACCTACCTTGACCTTTCGAGTCTATCTAAGGAAAAACCATTTGTTCTTCATTTTACCTTGCAATTTTTAGTATTTACAGAGTGATTGAAGAAGTTGCAAAATTGATCTTAGCGAAGTTTGTATCGAAGATCTTGCCAGCGTGCCATCTGAAACCCTAAGGTGAATAGTGCAAAGTGCTACTTGTTGAGGTACCATGTTCTTCATTTTTGAACCCTAACTTTAGAGATTATGGCTGCAAGTTCTTTCACACCAGTCAAGGGTATGGAGAAGGAGTTGAAGTAAGTTCATCTAGTGAGAAGTGATGCGTGTGCACCTCCTAACTTCTGAGTCATTCCTGAAACTGCAATGTTAGGTGATCTGAACAGAGCCCTCTCATCTATTCCACCAAAGGTACTCATGATCCATGATGTTAGATCTTGTTACATGGTTAAGATTGGTGAAGTAGGTGATAGTGAATTGAGTAAATCCTACAACAATTTGTGCAAAAATGGAGTTCTAAAGGATGAATTCAAGCATTTAGCTGACAAAGGGTTAACTCGTGCCCTAGATTTTCCACCAGATTTCAAAGTTGAATGGATTAAGGTTATTCTAATATGAGTTCATGATATGCATATGTGACTAGAAAATGGACCAGTTAGGATCACTAAAGACATTATTCATCAAGTAACTGGATATCCTATTGTCAGTAGAAAATGGACAATGAGAGATCAAAGTAAGGAAGATATAGTAGCTAACACAGGAGCTGTCTGGAACAACAGAGGTATGACTATCTCTACAATTGAATATTTAGAACTTGACTTTGGAGTGAGAGTGATTGCACATAAGTTCTATTAGTCGAGCCATCTGGATAGTGTTCCCTGCATAGCTGTGGACCAAGCATGGAAGATAGTTAAAAAGAATCGCACCTACGACCTTGCCGAGCTGCAGTTGATGCAACTAGCCAAGAACCTATTATTGATCAGAAAAGCTAAGAGCTCATCATGTAAGTTTGGTTCCTTACTAGTTTGCATATTCTTCTATGTACATAATTCAGTTTCTACACTGGGAAATGTTATTTGGAAGAATGATAGACCTATTACTGTGCAGATTAGTGAATGTATTTAGCAATTAGGCAGTAATTTCAATAGTATTATGGGAAACTACTTTGTGGAATTCAAAAAGAGATTGAGGTTGAGGACTAGAATTCCTAGTTCACTAGTGGAAAAGCACTATGAGGAGATATGTTTTCTAGTTGACACAGATTACATATACATTTAGGTTGTGACACCTAGGGTATCATGGCTAGAGCCATTTCCCTATGAAGTTAACACTGATGAAACATCAACAACTATCACACCACTCCTAGTATAGGAGATTGATGCAACAATAAAGAGATTTAGAAATTATGATGAAGCTAAGGCAAAGATATCTATGAATCTAAAGGCAGGAACCATGAAGAGAAAGAGGAAACAGATTGTGAAGAATCTGAAGAAAATGGTTGGATTGCTGAGTGATGAGGAGCCACAGGGTGTACCTCTAGGCCTAGCTACTGGACAAGGAGAAGGTATATCTAAATAAGAAGAAGAAGTAAGTGAATCTGAATAAGAGATTCTTGTTAAGGCAAAAGGAAAGAAACTAGTAGTAGCCAAGGTAACTAAGCCTAGCCAAGAAAAACCTAAAGTTACCCCTCCCATTGCTAATCATCCAAGGACAAGGGCATCTATTGTTACATCTCTAGAAGTGAAAACAAAATTATATGCAAAGAAGAAGGTTGGAGAGAGTAGTTCTGGATCAAAGATTCAATTTGTAACAAAGGCTATGTTGAGCCTACAAGTAAAAAGAACAAGAAGGAAACTACATTTGGATCCAGAAAGTGATGAAGAAAAGACTGAAACTAATGAACCTAGCAACATACCAACTGCACCATTCAAAAGACCCATTGATATTAATCAGGTATGTGAGAATTTGAGGAATTTTGCAGGGTTATCTGGTTTTAAGTTTATCAAGTATGAGAAATTGAATGTAGAAGATAAGCATAAAGTTTAGGAAACTCTACTATATATGTTAAGCACTTTCAAGTTAACTCCTATAGAGATAGGAAACAATATGCCAACTAAACTATATGAGTTTCTATCTAGAAAATGGGAATTTGCACTTACTAATGAGAGATAGATTAGAGAAGGTACATTAGCTAAGGTCATCCTTGAGCTGACTAAGAAATAGAGAGCTAAATTTGTTGAGGAGTACAAGCATAAATTCATACCTAAACTCAGAGGATATGTTGTTTTGAAAAATGATATTGAAAGTGTAGTACAACAGAGTACTAGGATATGGAAGGAAATATTTGGATTGGTAGCTCCACAAAAGAAGAAGACTTATGAAGGAACATCTGAGCAGAAGGATAAAGAAGTTGAAACCACCCCTGCAGCACAGAAAGCAAAAGAGAAAATTGCTATTGAGCCAGACAAGACTGAAGTAGAACCAAAAGAACAAACATATACAATAAACATTGTTGATCTGATAGAAGACAGTCCAATTGATAACACAATTGATGACTCTAGCAATTTGAATGCCAAGGGTTAGGATGAGCTGAGAGATACAAGTATAGAATTGCTTATTAAGGCTACTGAGGCTGAGAGAGAGAAGAGTATAGAGAAAGATGAAGAGAAAAATCAAGAGAAACCTGAAGATAAAATTGAACAAAAGGAAGCAGAGAAGGAGAAGATAGATGAACAAGAGGTAAATACACAAAATCCACCTATTTTAGAGGTTCTAAAAATAGTTTTAGATAGTGGAGAGGAGATGAGGGATACTGAAAATGAGCCTAAGGAACAAGAGGCAGTGCAAGTGTTGGTTGATTTACCACACTCTGCATCATCTACTTCCACTGGACCTAAAACAGGAGGTATGCCTGATTAACAGGCAACTTTGACTAAATTGGAAGATGCAATGGTGACTGCTACTGACATAGAAAAAGGTATTGAGGAAACAAAGCCAAGCAGTAGCTCACCTAAATTTAAGAGGCAAAAATTTATGAAGAAGAAGTCTCCCAGTCTTAATGTCACATTAGATGAAGTAATTGTGATTCCATAATGGGATCCCAATGTTTTATCTTATGAACATATTGAGACTCTTCAAGAATTACTCAAGAGGAAGAAAAGCAGGAAGAAATGAAAAGAGAGTAGAAGAAAAAGTAGGTGTTACATGACATCAAGGATATATTTGTAAAAGCTTTTGACATGGAAGATGAAAGTCCTCAAGCTCCTATTCTTGAACAGTTAGTTCATATTGTGCAAAAGGTAAATGATGACAACATTGAATCAAATGAGAATTTATTGCAATGGTCTGAGAGGAAATTCAAGAAAAAAGTACTGGTGAACATCTCAGAAGAGATTGCGACAAATCAGGTTGAGCTTTCTTCTCTTGTATAAATTTTGGAGGAAGTTTCAACTAATGTTTATTATTTGTATAAGAATTTATGTGAAGTATAATTCTTCACAAAAGATAATCTATAGGCTATAGAGAAATTTCAATTAGACTTGAAGTCAACTAGGAGTTCACTGAGTATGGATGCTAGTACTAGCTCCTTACATTTTAACAGATTGACTAATGCACAAAGGAGAATAGGCGAGCTCATGGCTGAATATGGTCAGATAAGGGCCAAATTGATTATTATTCAGACAAACCTGATACCTCATCTGGAGGTAATTCAAAAAGAACTTTCAGCTGCAAAAGAATTGGTTAAGAGAAATTCAGATCTCTCTACTGCAGAAAGTTTAGTGAGTCTAGCTGTCGAGCTAGAAGTCAAATTAGAGGTTATGATGTATGTTAAGGACAGTTGGGACACTACATTTGCTTCCACCTTACAACTTCATAAACAATTTTTGGATAAGTACAAATTAACCCCACCTGCAATTAGTGATAAAAACAAGGGGGAATCTGACAAGGATATAGCATAAGAGGAACAGTACAGGTATAATAATTATAAATATTTTTTTAAGGGATGTATACTATGTGAATTTTTGTATGTAGTATGGAGTAAATTACTAGGGGGAGTACATTGTGTACTTAGGAAAATTTTTGGATGGAATGAATCAAATGAAATGATAAGTGTGTTTTTTCCACTAATATCAAAGGGGGAGATTGTTAATCCCTAAGTTTTGTTGATGATTAGTGACCAACACTCAATCATTTACTTAGGCATTTTTAGTTGGTTATCACTGTGGCCGAGCTAAAACAATTCAAGGCTAAACAAAATTTCCAAGAAAATATACAGGTTGCTGAGTTACATCATGCTGAGCCAAGTAGAATATTTAAGTGCTAAGAGACAGAGATGTTAAGTGCCGAGTAGAACAATTTTTGCATACATTTCAGGATTGATTCAAACTTTGAGGTAAAATGTTTAGGCTGACTTGTATGAGCTTTGGGCTGACATATGTAAGCATTTAATATTTATCTACAGATTTATTTATGCATTTAATTGTTTTATCCTATGCATGGCATGAAGCCAATTAGAAAATTGGAATGCCTTGCAGGCATAAATATTAGATCTTAATCATTGATCTAGATCTCGCTAACAGATCCAAAAAGACATATAAGATTACTTCTAACCCTATTAGAAAAGGATGAAGAGAAGGGTTATGTGTTCATCAGAGATGAACAGTGAGTTATTTTGTGAAGAAGCTTAGATCAAGCAGAGTGATAGAGCAGTGAATACCAGAGAAAAGACATATCAGATTGTGAGATCATAGAAGGTATTGGAAAGAGAAGATCTGTCATCAACATCTAAGTGCACAACAAAGGATCACTACTTGAAACATTCTAACAAATGTATCAGGTGAAATCTCTTAACAGAGTGGTTCAATAGACCTTCTTTAAATCTCTTAGCCGATTGCTTACTTTATTGTAAGTTGAAATCCTTTCACAAGGTAGATTGTAATGATCTTTAGTTCTTAACCGAACAGACCTTTAACCAGGTAGATTGCATTTTGTAATCAAAACTCTTGTAGCCCTAATAGGCACACTTTATTGCTATAGTAGTGAAGATTTTGTGGGTGTCATCCCCACCCCAGTTTTACCTATTTGGGTTTATGGGTTATCAAAATTTTGTGTTATGGATTATATATTTCATGTTGTGGATGCTATCTGATGTTAGGTTAAATTCATATATGTATGAATGTGGATCAATTTGTTTTAAGTGATTAAGTTTTAAGATCTGATTCACCCCCCCCTCTTAGTATCTTTCTTTCCTAATATTGTACTTCCAACAAAGGGTTTTTTCTTTATTTTTCCCCTTTAAAAAGTTCTTGTGTCTCCTCTTCAAGCTTTGGTTGATTGCTCTCAAGTTGATATTTACTTTGATAACATTACTTCAATCAACATACTTAGATTTTTTTTTCATATTATTTCTCTCGTTTTTCCTTTCACAAACACCATGGATAAAATTTTTGTTTCAATAAATTTATAATTAAGCTCATAATTGACTAGTGTCTCATTGATGTAATAGATAGCTCTCTCTTTTCTGTCAAAGTCTTGTTTTGCCAAAAGATCTCTGAATTATTTCTTTGTAAATGATATGTAAAGAAAATTTGGTTTCCCTTCTATGGGTGACATAAAATGGGTGGATTCATCAAGTATTTCTTTAATAGATGAAAATCTTCTTTACATGTTGCATCCTAATTGAATGTAATATTCTTATGCAACAACCGAGTGAATGAATGATATATGTTTTCCAATTGTGAAATAAACCTTTGAATGGATTGCAGCCTTCCCTATAAAGATCTTAGTTGACTGATGCTCTTATGAGATGAAATTTCCATTATCACTTGAAATTTTTCTAGATCTACCTCTATGCCTCGAGCTGAAACCTATGTAATGCAAGAGTTTTCTAGACGTGACTCCAAAAGCACACTTCTTTGGATTGAGACCTACCTTGAATTTTTCCAATTGTTGAAATATTGTATCTATACTATTAATATGTTCTTCTCTAGTGAATGATTTTCTTAACACATCATCGACATAATCTTCCTTGAATATATGCATTATATCATGGAAAATCATTGTTATTTCTCATTGATATGTTTCCCCCATGTTCTTTAACCCAAAAGGCATGACATTCCAAACAAGTGTACCCCAAGGACATGTGAAAGCTATATTATCCTAATCTTCTAGTATTATTCTGATTTAATTATAGTCAGAAAAACCATCCATTAGAGACAATATAGCGTGACCAGTCATCAAATCTACAATGATATGTATATTGGGCAAAGGAAAATTATCCTTCGGGCATGTTTTTTTAAGATATCTAATATTTGTGCATATTTTCATTAAAAACAATTGGGCTTAGAGACATGTACAATATTTGATATCCATTCTGCATATGTGATTGATCAGATAAATCCCACATCTAACAATATTTTCAATTATGCTTTCACTAGCAAAGCTATGTGTTGATGAATCTTTCATAGCTTATATTTTACTGGTTCAGGTCCTCGAGTTATGTTTAAATGATGCATTATCAAATCTAGATCTAGTCTTGGCATATCAGCATATGACCAAGAAAAATTAATTTTTCTTTCCTTGAAGAAATTGATAAAATATTGCTTATCTTTCTCTAACAATGATGCACGTAGGCGTATGATATTTGGAGCTTCTTTTATGCCAATATTTACTAATTTTTTAGGCTCGATAAATATTGGACATCTTTCTTGATAATGTTCAGGAAGAGTGTCAAGTCTCTCATCTTCTGGTGCTTCTAAGATGTTTTCACCATTAGATATGTCCATTCTTTTTACTTTCCTTGATCTAACATTTCCATTGCATAGTTTTCACCATTAGATCTTTGATTTGTTTTATTCATTTTTTAACTAAGAGACTTGGCATTCCCTCGAGTAGAAGCTTCATTATTAAATTCTTTGGTGGAATTTATCTTAGTATCAACAACATTAAGATATAGGGTGATAGCATAGTCATTAGGAAAATTATTTATCTCAATATGTCCATTTTATTCCTAGTCAATGAGCTCTGGATGTACTAAGGATAAGGAATCATTTGATTGGATCAGTTCAAAGGCAGTAAGGGTTCTAATGAAAATATGGTCAAAGTTTTCAATGATAGGTTCAAAGTCTATAATGTTACTTTCCTCAAGATTATCTATCTCATTTAGTATTTGATCATCCTCTTTAGAGTCATTGTCAATATATTGTGATCCAAATTTAAATGATCAAGGCCCCAAGATTTGTGCCTCATGGAATGTAGGTACGTATGACTTGATTACATCAATTATTTTCTCTTCACAAGATTCTTATAAAGTGGAATCTCATTTACATTCATTAGAGTATGATTCACTACGAGCTTGTAATCTAAGGATTTGCTCATGTAGAGAGTGTGAGTAGCTTCTTCTTGTTTGAGAATTGTTTTTTCTTATTTGTAACCAACACCTTTATTTTATTTATCATACGAGGGAGCAAGTTGTATGGGCTTAAAAATTCCTTCTTTTTGCTTTTCTATAGGACCTTTTCCATCATATCCCATCTTTTTCATGATGTGAAATCTTTTACCATAGTGATCTATTGGTAAGTTGATATTTTGTGCTTCTTGTTGGGATTCCTCTTCATCCTTATATAACCATTTTAACATATCATTATCATCATTTTCCTCAGATAGTGTCCCTGCTCTAACAAATGAACCATAAAAAATCTTAAGTGGTTTTGATTTTTTTTGTTTGGATGTTGATGGTTTTCCATAAGACCTTGGAGAAAGTGGTAAATTTGCTAGAGATAATGAATTCTCAAAGGAATATTCACCAACTCCCTTATCTTTTAATATGATCTTTTGTTCAAAATATACCAATGTAGCGGACAAGAAACTTTCTTCATTTTAAGAGCTAGAAGCAAAAGTCTCTCTATTTGTTAGAATAACTAAGAGGGGGGTGAATCAATGGCCTCAAAAATATTTCAGTAAATCAACCTAAAAACTTAGTACCAAAATATTAAGCCTCTAGTTATCTTCATTCCTACAAGATGAATTCCTTCAAACAATCTTAACAAATTACTATTGCTCAGAGTTCACTGTTAAACCTCATTCTTACTATTTACTGATTAGCAGTCTTTCATTTACCAAAAAATATTAAATTACTTAGTGTATAGCGATCAATCCAGATTAGTTATGTGTAATGCAAAACACTAAAGTAATTACTCATAAACACATTAACAAGTGGATTTTAACATGGAAACCGTGTTAAGGGAAAAACCACTTGGGACCGGTAACCTAAAATTTTCACTCTTCTAAAGTGAGCTCAGTGAAGAGCCAACCCTGTTAAAGGTTAAAAACACACTGTTAGGTGTGACCTTGTTAGAGGATTTAAATAGAATAGTTTGTCACTTGATATCTGCCATCTCTATGCTACGTTCTATGACCAAACCCAGTGTAGTTTGTCAAATGGTATCTAGCATTTCATGCTATCTTCATGATCAAAATTTTTGATACTCCTTGGGATGTATCTCAATATAGAAAGGATTTTTAAGTCCTACTTGGTTAAGAGAATTTATGATCCAATGGTTAAATTGAAACAGTAAATGATCTGTTCACATATACAACTATAGAATTGCATATTTTTAGATCTATTGTAAGCTCATAATACATTTCTGATCAATGTATCTTTCTAATACCTTTGCTCCACTTCTATATGCTCGATGATGTTGTGCTTCTCTATTTCTCAGTGTCCGCATAAATCTTTAGCTCTTTCCTCAGCTTGATTGATTAGGACTGTATGAATTTTTTCTTCATTAGTTTCTCTCCAGCATCTTCTTTCTCTATTCACTCCCCTAATTCACAATGAATTATATTGTCTCTTTATAGACATGATATCACCGTTTCTAAGTTCTTGACTTTCTTGTTCTTGGTGTGATCCACAATTTTAGCCAATCTTTCTTTAAAGATTTTACTCCTATTTTATCTCGTAGATATCTTCTTTCCAACTATAATAAAACTGCTTTAAATCTTTCACTTCTCTCTGGCTTTAACTTGTCGATAAAAATAATGTTAACAACTAGTCAACTCTATCTTTAGCTCTTACCAGCTAAGTGTTTTGTCATTTTTGAACTTTAGTTCCTTTTGGTGTTTTAACTCTTTTTAGCTTTGGTCAACACTTCAGTTCTCCTAAGGCATCTCCGTCAGGGTTGTATGTCTGTCAGGGTTGTCTATCTGTCGGGCATCACTGTGAAGTTCTACTCATTGGTAAATCTTTGTGATTCTTCTTGTCAGTAATACTTGTCAGGTTTCTTTCTTGGGAAACACTGTGAATTTACTTTCAGGTTTATCTATCTATCGCGGTGCACTACCCATTGGTGTTGTCACTTTGTGAATACTGATCTTTTATGCATTACTAAAATCATAATATTTATCTCTCTAATTCTTTGAAGTCTTTGGCACTTTGTATATAACCAATCAGATTATATCAAGTTGACATCAATGACTATACAATCCATTAATTGATTTAATGTCTTGCATTATCTTTCTGCATTTCGGTGATCAACTTAACATCTTCAAATATTTAATCAGTTATGGTTCATCAATCTCTTTCTTTGGCATTGATGGAAACACACTACATTATCAAACTATATAATTACTAACACAATATGAAATATATCAGTTTGTATTTCATCAATCTCTCTCATATCTTTTGTTTTATAACCAATACAAATGTCTGGCTCTCGGTAAGCTCATATAGCTTAGATTTGTTTCTTGCAGAGTGCCTTCTTCAATCTTTAATCCCTTTACTGGATAGATGTATTAGCTTCTATCTTTGTTTCTGATATGTGCTCTGCCTTGATTGTTCCTCTCCTTGATCATCTCTTTTATTTTGACATAAATCTCTCTTTGGTATGTATTCTCTTCCTCATGTTACTTCTCTCCCTTTGATGGATATTTCATATGTAATCTCTCCCTTTGGATATTCTAGATATTCTCTCCCTTTTGATAATGATATTATTTCCCTTTGAATCCTTAGGAACTTCTCTCCCTTTGAATATCTCTTCCTTTGACAACAATGTCAAAGCAAACTTTAATTATGCCAAAGTTATATCCTTTCACCTTTTTATAGTATACTCCTTGAATTTCCCTATCCATCAACAATATAGTGACTTTGGTTTTTGGTACAAATATGTACCTTTCTATGTACAGATGTATCTTTGCAGTCCATTTTTCTTTCTTCCATCAACATGAATGATCTTCTAATTTTTGTATAGGTTGATGCAATCTCCTAGTCAGCTTACTGACTGATAGACAAGGGTTGGACCCCTAGTCTCTGTCTCAAGTACTCTAATGTATCTTTCGGTAATGGATTTGTAAATATATTAGCTAATTGTTCCTTTGATTGAATATATTCCAGTATCACCTCTTTTCCTTGCACTTGTTCTCTTAAGTAGTGATACTTGGTAGCAATATACTTAGTCTTAGCATGCATGACTGGATTCTTTGATATGTTTATTGCAATAGTATTATCACAATAGATAATCATTGGTTCAAGAATATTCATATTTATACCTTCTAGTAATTTTTTGATCCACGCAATATTGGAGCAATTTGCAGTAGCAGACACATATTCTACTTCTATAGTAGACTGAGAGATACATCCTTGCTTCTTGCTAATCCATTTGACAAGTGTGTTACCCATGAAGAATGCTCCTCTAGTTGTGCTCTTTCAGTCATCAATGTTTCCATCCCAATCAGCATCAGTATAGACTTGAAGCTTAAATTTTCCTTATCTTTTATACCATAATCCATACTCCTTGATGTTCTTTAGATATCTCAGAATTCTCTTGATAATAGTCATGTCTAATTCTTTGGGATTAGCAGAGAATCTTGCAACTATTCCAACTACATTTTCTATATATGGTCTAGCATAAACAACATACATTAGTTTTCCAATCATTGATCTATACAAGGTCTGATTTACCTCATTTTGCTTATCTTCCTTTGTCTGCTTACATATGGTTTCCATAGGTGTTCCAACTATCTTGGAATCTTCCATTTTTAATATCTTCAGCACTTCCTTGATGTATTTGGATTGTGTGATATATATGTCTGCATCTTGTTGAAGAATCTGTAGACCAAGAAAGAATTTGATCTCCCCAAACATAGACATTTCAAATTCTTTGCTCATTTCATTATCAAAGGATTTACATAAAATTTCATTTCCCCCAAATATGATATCATCAAAAAATATTTCAGAAATCAAAATATTACCATCGGTATCCTCTTTTACGTATAGATTGCTATTTTCACCTATTCTTACAAATTCAATGCTTATGAGATAGGAGTGAAGTCTTTCATACCAAGCTCTAGGTGCTTGTTTCAATCCATAAAAGCCTTTATGTATTATAAATAACATGTTTCTATTATCTGGATCAACAAACCCTTCTATTTTTTCAATGTATACCTCTTCTTCCAATATTCCATTTAGGAATGCAGATTTGACATTCATCTAGTATACCTTGAATCCTTTGAATGCAGCATAAGCAAGTAAGATTATAACTCCTTCTAGTCTAGCAATGGGTGCAAAGGTTTCACCATAATCAATACCTTCTTCTTCTACATACCCCTTGCATACTAACCTTCCTTTATTTATTATGACTTCTCCATTCTCATTCATCTTTTTTCTGAATATCCATTTGGTACCGATGACATTCTTATCATCTGGTCTCGGTACTAATGTCCTGATGACATGTAACTGATTAAATGTTTGATAATGCTAAGTTGAAGATAATGCAAGACATTAAATCAGTTAATAGTTTGTATTGTCATTGATGTCAACTTGATATCATCTGTATGATCATGTATATAATGAAAAAGACTTCAAAGAATCAATGGAACAAAGATTATGCTTTCAGTAATGCATAAAAGTCAAGTATTCACTAAGTGACAAATAACACCAATAGAGTGCACACCATCGGTAAAGGCAAAGAACCAAAGTCACAGTGATACCCGACGAATAGAAGACAGTATTGCTTGATGAGTAAAATCTAATGATGCCTGATAGATGGAGATCTCAAAGATGACTGGAGTCACACCGACAAAATTGGTAGCTGTCACCGATGACTAACTGCAAAGTTGACCGACAAAATAGAGAGTTCAGAAAATGACAAAATATCTAGCTGACAAGAGCTAAAAGATAGAATTAACTAGTTGTTTTCATTATTTTATTCGACCATAGTTAAGTGATTGATTTAAAGAAGATTTGCACAGTTGGCATAAAGATAACTATGAGATAAATTAGGAGTTATTCTTTAAATCAGATTGGCTAGATTATTTTTCATGCCAAGAATCAAGAATCAAGATTCAACAATCAAGAATCAAGAATCAAGAAACAGTGAATATCATGTCTATATAAGAGATAAGCTTAATTCATTTCCATATCACATGAAGAGGGGGAGTGAATAGAAAGAGGATACTGAAGAGAAACTGATGAAGAATAAATTCATATAGTTTTGATCAATCAAGCTAAAGGAGAGCTAAAGAATTCTACAGACACTGATGAATAATGAAGCACAATATCATAGAGTAGAAAGTGTAGAGCATAAAGGATTGAATTGATATATTGATCAAAGAGGTAATGTACTTAAATAGATCTGAAAATCTGCAATTCAAGTTGCATTATAAACAGGTCATTATGTTTCATCTTAACTGTTGAAGCATCGAGTCTCTTAATAGAGCAGGAATTAATAGTCTTCTACATATTGAGGTACATCCCAAGGAGTGCCAAAAAGGTTGATTCATGAAAGTAGCACTAGATTTTCCTAAAGCCTATTGACAATCTAAGAAGGAGGCTAATTCAAGGATGGTAGAAAACTAAGTTTCCTGATACTAAGTGATAACCTCTATGTATTGTAACACCCCAAAATTGACATCTTGCAACCTTAACCAATTTTGTTGAATTTGTCATTCTTCTAAATCATCAAATTCCTATTGTACTAGGCAATTCTAAGTTTTCGCTAACTCTACTTGACCTAAGTGTCAAATGCAGAAAATCCTTAATCTGTAATAATCATACATCATATTTAATTCCTAAATATCTATTTGGCTAAACAAACCTTATGATCGAATTAATTTAATTAATAAAGTCCTAGCACTTTAATTAAATTAAATTCACCCTCTTTAGCTGAGACACATGAAAAAGGAATTAAAATAATATTTAATTATTAAATAAATATCCTCATTTTCAATAATTGAATTTAATATTCAGATAATTGAGAAAAAGTAATTATGAGGTCATATTTATTTAATTAATTAGATATTCTCTCAAAAATCTTATTTCTATTCAGAAATGGAAACTTTGAATTAATTGTGTTTTAAAGAGAAATAAAACAATTAAATTCAAATAAAACAATATTAAATCAAAGAGATAAAACAGTTTAAGCAGGAAGAAAACAATGTATTGAATTCTTTTCAATAAAGCTTTTTGTTTTTAACTGGCTTTTCTAGTTGTTTTATTTCAAAATAGGAAAGTTTCTATTCTGATCCTCTTAGAGTCTATAAAAGAACTCTCATTCTTCATTCAAACCCCCTGAAAACTTTACTCAAAATTGCATTGTTAGAATACTGAATTGTTATCTCATTTTCTTAATATCATATAGAGTAATTGCATATTGCAAATAGATGGCTTTCAATTTCTAGATTAATGGCATTTAGTATTCATGTTTAGGTGATCTCTCATGTTTCAATTCCTAGCATAATCTTGCATTGCATTGCATTTATCAT
>MU226026.1:567827-587266 GCA_018584345.1 Thuja plicata
CATATTGCAAATAGATGGCTTTCAATTTCTAGATTAATGGCATTTAGTATTCATGTTTAGGTGATCTCTCATGTTTCAATTCCTAGCATAATCTTGCATTGCATTGCATTTATCATGTCAAATCCTTTGTTCTTAGATTGGTCCATGGTTGTGAGACTCTCGTCCTGAGAGCAAATTTCAAAAACACCATCTAGATAGAAGGCAACAGGTCGAATCACACAGGCAGACAGGATGAATAACTCATATTCAGTCTTGTTTGTTCTTAGTGAAGAAGGACTATGTTGAAGTGTGTGGTTGATTGAGAAGGCCAAAATTAACAAATACATGTATAAAATCCTCTAACAAGGTCACACCTAATAGTGTGTTTGTAACCTTTAATAGGATTGGCTCCTAACAGGGCTCACTTCAGAAGAGTGAAAATTTGGGGTACCGGTCCCAGTGGTTTTTCTCTTAACAGGGTTTCCACGTTAAAATCCTTGTGTTATGTGTGTATGGTTTATTACTTTACTATTTTACATTTCACATATGCATTTATAGATTTATCAGTATACTCTGCATAATTACTGAGTGTCAGTAAATAAGTTTTACTACTTATCGGTAATCAAGGAGAAGAAGGTTAGAAAAAGAAACCCCACAAATAGTTAATTATTATAAAGTATTTTAAGGCATGCATCCTGTAAGGGACATAATAATCTGAGGTTTATTTGATTGGTAGTTAGAATAAATAAAAGTTTTTGAAGCCACTGATTCACCCCCCCCCCTTGTAGTTATTAATAACAATTGGTATCAGAGCTTGTGTTCTTAGAAGGAAGGTTTCAAGACCTAAGTTAGGATCACAAGATGAATAAATGAGATGTGCCCAAGTTGAGAAAAGACAACTTTACTTCATGGAAGAGAAGGATAAGACTTCACTTATTAGGTATTGGTAATGATGTTACTCAATACTTAGATACTGAATATGTGTTTCCTATAGGATCTTTGACAGTAGATCAATTAAGAGAGAATCATGAGCATAACTACATGGTTATAGAGCTTTCTTTCTCACTATCTGATGCTAAATTTTAAGATGTGAAGGATTGCAAACCTACAAAGAAAATGTGAGACAAATTGAAGCTTGTACATGGAGGTGATACAAATGTTTTGAGAGCCAAGGAAAAAAGCCTTAGAGGAAAATTTGATGATCTCAGAATGAAAGAAGGAGAAAATATCACACAATACAACACAATAATAAAAGAAGTAGTAAATGCTATACAAGGTGTTGGAGGTACACTTGAAGAGGAGATAGTGGTAAGTAAAATCTTTAGAACCTTACTACCTGTATATGCTATTAGAGTATTTTCTATTCAAGAAATGAGAGCAATAGAAAACAACACAGTTACTCTTGATAGTTTAATTGGTAGACTGATTTCATTTGAGATGAATAACTTTGATAATAGTGTCTTACCAAACTCAGAGTCTGCATTTAAGTCCTCTATGAGAATAAGCAAATCAAGTCAAAGACACACATCTAGAAGAGATAGTGAAAGTGAAGAAGAAGATCTAGATGAAATAGAAGCACTCATGGAAAGGATAATGTAGAGAGGAAAAGGTAAATACAAAGGCAAGTTACCACTTGTATGCTTTAATTGTAGAGAGATTGGACACTTTGTTGCAAGATGTCCTAATAGAAGAAAAGATCACAAAGGTAATGATAGATCTTTTGAGAAGAAATCTGATAGAGGTGATAATAAAGATTACAGAAGTTATCGACAATCAGAAAGAAGAGACACCCGAGCCTACAAGGATAAAGGAAAGAAGGCTAGCTACATAGCTGCTTGCAAAGATGAAGATACTGACACTGAACTTGATGAAGACATCGAGATGGTATTTGTAAATGTGAAAAATGATTCAGATGAAGATGAAAGGTATGTAGAAACTGCACTCATATCTAAGGTTAGAAAGAATGACATCTAGATTATAGATAGTGTTTTTACTCACCACATGACCAGTGGCAAAGAAAATTTTAATACTTTTGAGTATTATAATGGTGGTACAGTAAGAATGGGTAATGATACACCTTGTCTAGTTGAAGGTAAAGGAACTATAATGTTGAATAACCTAATTAAATGTGAAGATTCTTATTGGGTAAAAGGATTGAATTATAATCTATTGAGTGTTTCTCAGCTGAATAATTTAGGTCACAGAGTAGAATTTGAGAACAATAAGGCAAAGATCTTCAATGAATCAGAAAAATTGATTGGTACCGGTGAACAGACTAAAGGTAACTTATTCTATCTGAATGATACTAAAACCACTTTCTTAATGACTAGAAACGAAGACATATGGTTATGAAACAAAATATTGTGTCATGTGAATTTTGACAACATGATAAAAATAAGAAGAAGAAGAAATGTAAGAGGCTTACCGACGATGACAAAGCCAGACAACATCATGTGCAAAAATTGTCAAAAAGGTAAAATAACAAAGTCAAGTCTCAAAAGTAAAACCCATACATCTGATGATATTCTAGAACTAGTCCATACTGATTTATGTGGACCTATGAGGACAAAGAGCTATTATGGAGATAGATATTTTATTCTCTTTGTTTGATGATTACTCTAGAATGATGACGGTTATGTTTCTAAAAGATAAATCTAAAGCATTTAAGATGTTTAAGTGGTATAAGGCTATGGTAGAAAAACAAAGTGGTAAGGATTTGAAATGTTTCAGATCAGATAGAGGAGGAGAATTTATATAAGATGAATTCACTAATTTCTATAATGATCATGGCATAAAAGACAGGTTTCTGCACCAAGAACACCACAACAAAATGAGATTGCTGAGAGAAGGAACATATCAATAGTTGATTATGCAAGAACACTGATGATAGAGAAAGGCATCACCCAAATCTTCTTGAGAGAAGTTGTCAGCACTACTGTTTATACACTAAACATAGTACAATTGAAGAAAGACACAAAGAAGACACCTTATGAGCTATGGTATGGTAAAATACCCAATGTAAGTTACGTCAAGATCTTTGGTAGTCAATTTTATGTCTTAAAAGATGATAGAAATGGAAAGATTGATGCCAAAAGTGATGAAGGTATTTTTATGGGGTATTCTACCAAAATCAATGCTTTTAAATATCTTATCAAGGCCTCTAACAAAATAGTTGAAAGTGAAAATGTAAAGATTGGTGAGTTTGCAAAAAAAAAGAGTTGGAAAGCACAAAAGAACCAAAGGACTACAACAAGTTTGTATATTGTGAAGAACCCAAAACTCTACCCGAGCAACAGTGATTAATCCCTGAATAATAGAATGTTGCAACCAATGGTCAGACTGCTATTACCGACGGTTAGGATAATAACCAAGAAAATGTGCAACGTAATGAAGAACAAAATGAAGATTAGGAAAATGATTAAGTTGATAGACAAAGAACTGTACCTATACTTGCAAGATATGTAAGAAGGAACCATCTAGAGATCAAGATCATAGGAGATAAGAAAGTTGGTACAAGAATAAGAAGTAAGTCTTTAACCGCAAATTGTTTAATTTGTGAGTTTGAGCCAAAATCTGTTAATGCTGCACTAGATAATGAAGAATGGATAAGTGCTATGAATGATGAGATTGAGAAGATTGAGAAAAAAATGGTCACTTGTGCCAAGACCAGATGACAAGAATGCCATCAATACAAAATGGATATTCAGAAATAAGCTGAACGAGAATGGAGAAGTCACAAGGAACAGAGCAAGACTAGTATGCAAGGGGTATGCACAAGAAGAAGGTATAGACTATGGAGAGACCTTTGCACCCGTTGCTAGGCTAGAAGGAGTAAGAATACTACTTGCTTATGCTACATTCAAAGGATTCAAAGTGTATCAAATGGATGTCAAGTCAGCATTCCTAAATAGAATACTAGAAGAAGAGGTATACATTGAGCAACTAGAAGGGTTTTTGGTCCAGACAAGAGGAACATGGTATGTATAATTCACAAAGCCTTGTATGGATTAAAACAAGCTCCTAGAGCTTGGTATGAATGACTTCATTCCTATATAATAAGTATTGGATTCATAAGGACTAGTGAAAACAATAATCTTTATTTGAAAGAAGATACTGATGCTAACAATTTGATTACTGAAATATTTGTTGATGACATCATATTTGGAGGAAATGATATGCTATGAAAATCATTTGCTGATGAGATGAGAAAAGAATTCAAGATGTCTATGTTTAGAGAGATCAAGTTCTTTCTTGGTATATAGATCATTCAACAAAGTGAAGGTATTTTCATTACACAGTCCAAATACATTAAAGAGGTCCTGAAAATATTTAAGATTGAAGATTCCAAACCAATTGAAACACCGATGGATACTAAATGTAAGTTAACAAAGGAAGATAAGACAATAGTGGTAAATCAGACTTTGTACAGATCTATGATTAGAAAAATAATGTATGTTGTACACACTAGACCAGATATTGCACATGCAGTAAGAATTATTGCTAGATTTTCTGCTAACCCCAGGGAATCACATATGACTACTGTGAAAAGAATACTAAGATATCTAAAGAATACTGAGGAATATGGCTTATGGTATAAAAGAGAAGGCAGATTTTAACTAAAAGTGTTTACCGACACTGATTGGGCTGGAAATCTTGATGACTAGAAGAGCACAACTGGACGATCATTGTTTATGGGTGACAGACTTATCACATGGATTAGCAAGAAGTAGGGATGCATCTCACAGTCTATTACAGAAGCATAATATGTTGCTGCTACTGCAAATTGCTCAAATATTGCATGGATCAAATAGTTGCTGGAATATATGCATATGAAAATATCAGAACCAATGATTATCTATTGTGATAACACCAGTGCAATAAACATTTACAAGAATCTAGTCATGCATTCCAAGACTAAACACATTGCCATCAAGTATCATTGCTTAAGAGAGAAAGTTCAAGAAAAAGAGGTGATACTTGAGTATGTGCAATCAAAAGAATAATTGGCCGATATCTTCACCAAGCCACTGCCCAAGGATACATTTGTGTACATGAGAAAGAGACTAGGGGTCAAACCCTTGTCTACCAGTCAATAAAAGATTGAAGGCTGCATCAGCCTATATATTATCAAAATATCATTCATGTTGATACAAGCAAAAGGATGAACTTCAAAGCTACATCTATATACAAAAATGTATATATCAGAACCAAGCACCAGAGCATATTGTTGTATTGGTGATGGATAAGGGAAATTCAAGGAATATATTATGGATGGAAGAAAATGATTATTTGACATTAATGTCTGATATCTGTTGGATATTTGTTTGGAATTTTTGTCAAAGGGAGAGAAAGTATCCATATTATCAAAGTCTTCAAAAAAAGAGGAAAGATTATCCATTATTAGATTACTC
This sequence comes from Thuja plicata, assembly GCA_018584345.1. Classification (NCBI taxonomy): domain Eukaryota; kingdom Viridiplantae; phylum Streptophyta; class Pinopsida; order Cupressales; family Cupressaceae; genus Thuja; species Thuja plicata. Next base: position 573,218 of record MU226026.1, read on the forward strand.
CAACAGGGAGAGATTATATCCAAAGGGAGAGTTGCTGAAAAGAGATAGAGACATCGAAGAAGAAGAATAGTCAAAAGAGAGATATTGAAACAAGGAAAGGACACAACACATCAGAACAAGCAAAACACAAAGAATTGCAAGAATCAAATCTAAGCTAACACAGAGCTTATCGGCGGTCAGACATATTTATCGGTTATCAAAACAAACTGTTTGGTAGTTTGATGAATCTCAACAAGTGTACTTCATATTGTATTAGAAATAGTATAGTGTGATAATATTGTATGTTTCCATCAATGCCAAAGGGAGATATTGATGACATGTAACTGATTAAATGTTTGATAATGTTAAGTTGAAGATAATGTAAGACATTAAATCAGTTAATGGTTTGTATTGTCATTGATGTCAATTTGATACCATTTGTACGGTCATGTATATAATGCCAAAGAATTCAGAGAATCAACGGAACAAAGATTATGCTTTTAGCAATGCATAAAAGTCAAGTATTCACTAAGTGACAGATAACACCGACGGAGTGCACACCATCAGTAAAGGCAAAGAACCAAAGTCACAGTGATACCCAACAAGAAGAAGATAGTATTGCCCGACAAGTAAAATCCAATGATGCCCAACGGACAGAGATCCCAAATCTGACTGGAGTCACACCGATGAAACTAGCATTTATCACCGACGACTAACTGCAGAGTTGACTGACAGAATAGAGAGTTCAGAAAATGACAAAATATCTAGCTGCCAAGAGCTAAAAGATAGACATAACTGGTTGTTTTCATTGTTTTATTCAACCAGAGTTAAGTGATTGATTTAAAGAAGATTTGTATAGTTGGCATAAAGATAACTAGGAGATAAATTAGGAGTTATGCTTTAAATCAGATTGGCTAGATTATTTTTCATGCCAAGAATCAAGAAACGGTGAATATCATGTCTATATAAGAGACAAGCTTAATTCATTTTTGTATCACACAAAGAGGGGGAGTGAATAGAAAGAGGATGCTGAAGAGAAACTAATGAAGGATAACTTCATACAGTCTTGATTAATCAAGCTAAAGGAGAGCTAAAGAATTCTGTAGACACTGATGAATAGTAAAGCACAGCATCACAAAGCCGAAAGTGTGGAGCACAAAGAATTGAATTGATACATTGATCAGAGAGGTAATGTACTTAAATAGATCTAAAAATATGCAATTCAAGTTGTATTAGAAATAGGTCATTGTGTTTCAGTTTAACTATTGAAGCATCAAGTCTCTTAATAAAGAAAGAATTAACAGTCTTCTACATATTGAGGTACATCCCAAGGAGTGCCAAAAGGTTGATTCATGAAAGTAGCACTAGTGACATTAATTTTTCCATTAGTACACTTAGTGAAAAACATTGAAAGAGATCATCGGTATAAGCATTACCGGTGGACTACAAGCATAATCGACAGACAACGAGCATACCCGACAGAACAAAAAAAAGGTCACGAGAAAAATGCTAAGTATGGAATTGACTGACAAACACTAACAAGTGTTGCATCGATGAAGTGAACAAGACATCACCGACGGGTCAATAACATAACATGAAGATCACCGATGATACAAGTTTTGAGAAAAAAACTGACAAAGTAAAAAAAGCATACCCAATGAATAGTTCAAGAAAGGAACACCGACGGTAAAGAAAACTGACCGTCAGAACCGACAGTCAATTAGAGAACCCACAAAAAGTGGATCTGAGTTTTACACGTCAGATAAAGCATTGTAATTCTATTTATACAGTTTTAATTTTTTTAAATCATAACTTGTGGGTCAAGAAAGCTTTATGTAAATGTTTTAAAGCATCCTAACGGATCTAAAACATATCTAACTAAAGATCAAGGTCAAGTTGTAAACCTTGGATCTAGAGTTAACTTGCGAAGTGTGAATCAAGAATAAAGCTAAAATCTAGTATAAATAGATGTTCAATCAATTGTGAATTATGAATTCATTATTTCTGATAGCCACGAAGAGAATCTAAGGAGTAGAAGGTAGAATTTATGTAAAGTTCAAAAATAGATCACATCAGTTATCAAGAACACACAAAGGCTACCGACGAGCAGACAAAGGTATTATTCAATCATGGAAAGATGATTACTCATACATAGGAAGCTTTATTGGATCTGTTATCAGCAATTAGAGATTGCAAACATCATCAGATCAAACACTTATGCAGTTGCATTCTAATAAGTGCATCACATCTAAAATCATTTTTTAGAAGGTGGACTTAACCGTTCTTTACAAATCTCTTAACAAAGTGCACACTTAACAGTGTTGTAAAAGATTCAAACAAAGTAGATCTTAACCGGTCTCCACTGTAATACTCCTAATAGGGTGGGTCATCAAAAGTGACCAATTGTAAGCCTTAACCAGCCCCTTCTTATCTACAGATAGTGAAGTCTTGTGGGTAACAATCCCCACCACATTTTTTACTTCCTAACAGAAGTTTTCTGCGATATCATATCTTGTGTCATGTGTTATCTGTATGTGGTAAATTTGGCCTTGTTAACTCACCATACACTTCAACATAGTCCTTCTTCATCAGATACACACAAGACTGAATATGAGATTATTCATCTTGTCTACCTACATGATTCAACTTGTTTCCTTCTATCCAGATGGGGTTTTTGAAATAGCTCTCAAAATGAGAGTCTCACAACCATAGACCAATCTAGGAACGAAGGATTTTTCTCCGTGAATGCAATACAATGCAAGATTATTCTAAGAATTGAAAGATGTAAGATTAATCTAAGACATGATTTCAATGCAATTATTCTAGAAATTGAAACTATTCTATTGCAAAATAAAATTATTCTATATGAGATTATCAAGAAATGTGGCAATAATTCAGTATTCTAACAATGCATGAAAATGAGTGGGGATTTGAATGAGAGAATGAGAGTTCTTTTATAGACTCATAGGTTGTTTAGAATGAAAATTTTCCTCTTTTGAAATAAAAATAGATAGAAAATCCAGTTTAAGATAGAAAGCTTTCTTTAAAAGAATACAATAAATTGTTTTCTATTTGCTTTAACTGTTTTCTTTCTTTGATTTTAATTGTTTTACTTGTTTTATCTATTCTTTTTCTCTTTAAAAGCATAATTAAAGAGAAGTTTCCAATTCTGAACAAAAGAAAGATTTTTGAGAGATTATTAAATTAATTAAATAAATATGATCTCATAATTGCTTTTTCTCAATTACCTAGATAATTAAATTCAATTATTGAAATGAGGATATTTATTTAATAATTAAATATTATTTAATTCATTTTTATGTGTCTCAGCTAAAGAGGGTGAATTTAATTTAATTAAAGTGCTAGAAATTTATAATTAAATTAATTCGATCATAAGGTTTGTTTAGCCAAATAGATATTTAGGAATTAAATATGATGTATGATTAATGCATATTTAGGATTTTCTACATTTGACACTTAGGTCGAGTAGAGTCAGTTAAAACTTAGAATTGCCTAGTACAATAGGACTAAGATGATCTAGAAGAGTGACAAATGCAACAAAATTGGTTAGGGTTGCAAGACGCCAATTTTGGGGTGTTACATTTTTCCCCTCTTTGAATTGATGTGCGAGTAGCGCATTGATTCAAAGAATAGTCTGATGCCTGAAGCACAGAAGAATAGATTTGAAAATTGATGATGCAAAGATTTCAGAGCCATCTCCAGTTAGGAGCTTGACTCTCCAAATTCTAGGTTAGGTTGCCAAGACATCGTTCAAATAGAGTTTTCAAGGGTCATCTTCAGAATGAAGCTTGATCCCTACGGATCCAGGTTAGAACGCCCTGATACCTAATAGATTAAGATTTCAAGAATCATCTTTAGAACAAATCTTGATCCTCAAGGATCCGAGTTAGAATGCCCCGATACCTAAATAGATTTGATATCTTTTACAAGACTATCCTCAGAATGAGGCTCAACCTTCAGGAGTCGGGGTTAGATTGCCCTGATACCTGTCCAACAAGATAATCAATAGAGGTTTTAGGACTATCTCTAGAATGAAGCGTAGTCCCCCAATATCTAGGTTAGATTGCCAAGACATTGGTTAGATTGATATCTTTCACAAGGATATCCCCGGAATGAGGCTTAACCTTCAAGAGTCAGGGTTAGATTGCCCCGATATCTGTCTCAAAAAATAAATTATAGATATTTTTAGGACTATCTCTAGAACAAAGGTTAGTCCCCCAATATCTAGGTTAGATTGCCAAGACACTGGTTAGATTGATATCTTTCACAAGACTATCCTCAGAATGAGACTCAACCTTCAGGAGTCAAGGTTAGACTGCCTCGATACCTATCTCAAAAGATAATAAATAGAGGTTTAGAATCATCTCCAAAAATAAGCTTGATTATCAGGAGTCAGGGTTAGATTTCCCCAATACCTGTCCAAAATAGTTTTTTGAGAACCATCTCTAGAACGGAGCTTGATCCTCAAGAATCTGAGTTAGATTTCTCAGATACTTAATAGATGACAAGATGTTAGGAACGAAGATGTCCTTATTGATTATGGAGTATCCAGTTTTGACTATAAAGTACAAAAAACTGAACATGCCCCAAGTGATGAGATGCCCCTAGCAATGAGGACTTTTAAAAATTAGATCAGATTGATTGAAGTAGATTCAATGATGTAATCATCCTACCCCATCAGGAGCAAAATGGAAAGATGACACGTCATAATGATGATGAAGAGTGAAAAATTGTAGATAGATGTTGAATCAAAGATCAAGAAGAACTTAGAATAGATTATGGAAGAATTTAGAAGATTCAAGATCAATTTTGAGCGATTTTGAGGTCCAGTTAACCAAGTTTGACTGGGGTTGACCAGAGTTGACTAGAGTTGAATTTTGAGGAAAAAAAGTCAAAGTTTTGGGGAAATGTTGATTAGATATGATTCTGACAAGAAAGCAACGTCAGAAAGTTGATGGCACAAGCATCCAATCGTGTTGGTCCCAAAAATTTTAAAATGTGATTTTGAGCTATATAGAAGTGTCAGATTTCAATTTCGATCCCAAAAATGGATTCAGAGTGGTCGATATAGCCACTTTTGAAGAGTGAGAGCAAGGATCAAACACATGTGCATTCATGATGAAACCAAGATGCTAAAGAAGAACTCCCCAATGTATGAACCCAAGAGAATGCATTGAAAATAACACCGAATCACTGCCACAATGCAAGTCTAGAATGAAAATGCAATCCTATGCTAGATGCAATATGAAAGTGCAATTCTAGGACATGGTTGTGAGACCCATCGTAAAATCATCATCATTAAGTATTTTTTTTGGAATAGGAAAGTTGATACAACCCTTACTGGTGCCACAATGCAACCATAAGGATACGAATATGACTTTCATCGGAGAAAATGTAGGAAACAAACGTAAGCACCAGGGCACAAAAGAAAAGATAACCTGAACATTGTTTCTAGTTAATGTTGCAAGAGTACACTAGTATCAAGGCATTCAAAGCCAAGATAACCATGAGTGCAATCATGCATAAACAAATAGAGAAATAACAAACAAAGCAATAACAGGCAAGGAGATAGTACCAACCTCACCATGGTGTACAAATAAACAAGATCAAGGAATGTGAGGCTGTTTCACCTTAGTGCGGGAGCTCTTATCACATACACCCTATTGATTTGATGTTGCCAAATCATCGGGACTATACCAACAAGTAGTAGACAAAGAAAATATCAATGAAATCCATGAGAATAGACAACATACAAAGAAATAGTCAGTCATAGCTCAGCCAGTTTGAAAGTGTTTGAATGTATATGTGTATGAGGTGTTAAAAAACACTGTTGTGCTTATGTGTGCATTGTGTTTGATTATTATCGATAGATTTTTACGTTTGAGATATCCATTGTGTGTTATAAACACAGATGTTCATGTTTTGAGATATCTGATGTGTGTCCAAAGATAGTGTTAAAAAATAATGTTTATGGTGGTGTTGAAAAACACCAGTTTGTGTCAGTAGCGAGTTTCCCTTGAGAAGTGACAAGATTACTGACTCAGGTGTAAACCAAAGATGTGATCAAATGGGGGGCCCATGCCCCCAAGTAATGATGACTGACTTGATGTATGTTGCAAGGGAAAACTAGATGTGATTGCCCCCAATTGTATGGCACTAAATCAATGTCAAGTCAAGAGGGTTTGCAAAGGAACCGTAGTGTTGCAAAAGTGACTGAAAGCTATGTACAAGCTAAAGCATAGAATCATCAAGACTGATTATCGATAGATAGAGCATTTGGGTACAACTCCAACTATAATGGATGTGAGCCATCTCAATAGTACAACAACAGTAGGCAGACATAGTGAGAACCACTGGTGACTGACGCGAGAGAGATGCTCAAGTGAAGAAATCATAGGACTAGCCAGACATCAGTAGGCAGATGCAGTGAGAACCATTGGTGACTGATGTAAGAGAGATTCTCAAGGAAAGAGAACTCAATATAAGCTAAGTGATAGTAGGTAGATGCAGTGAGAAACACTGGTGACTATCATGAAGTAGATCCAAAAAGATAATAGGATAGTTCCCCCTAGATCAGAAGGGTTTCCCTGAGAGTATGACCAGTTTCAATCCATGTGAGTTGGTGTCTTGACGGGAACTGAAAGCAAATGGAAGCAGGAAAGCATGAAAGCAGCAATGTAGGAAAGCAAATGTGTAAAGCCAAGTGGTGTTGTGATAGATATAGCAATGTGGAACAAGAGGCGCTTGTTTACCAGGTTTTCACCTTCTTGGCAAAAATTCCTTTTTTTGCTACCATGACGCATGTTTGCCAGGTTTTCATCAATGACACATTTTTTTCTTTTTTCTCTTTTTTTGTATTTTTAATTTTTTAATTTTTTTTGTATTTTTGGAATATATTATTTTTTTGGAAATACATCAAAGTTCCTATTGCTAGGTTTTCACTAAGATGATCATTTTTTCAGGACTTTTTCAGATTTTAGGAATTTTTTAGGACTCTAGTATATACATGAGCACACTGAAGATGTCTCAGCTGTAGAACCACTTTAGATGAAGAGCATTGATGGGATCTTTGAGTTGTTCTCCTTCATTAGTACAAAGTTGATATGTACCAGACCCAAACATTGTAGTAACAATGTACAGACCAAGCCAATTTGGTTCAAACTTCCCTTTCTACATCCGATGTTGCTGATTCTTAGGGTTCTCCCTCAGAACGAGGTCACCCGCTTGGAAATCCCTTGGTCTAACCTTCTTGTTATAGCTCTTGGACATCCTTTTCTAGTATGATCTAAGGTGATCAAACGCCACTTGTCGATGTTCATCAAGTAATTCTAGCTCTTGTAGCCAAGATATTATGTTATCTTCATCAGTAATGAGGCCTTTCAGAGAGACTCACAGAGAAGGAATCTCAAACTCAATTGGTAACACAACATCTTCTCCATAAACCAAAGCATAGGGTGTAGCCCCTGTTGGTGTTCTTATACTCGTCCTGTATGCCGAAAGAGCTGGATTGATTTGGAGATGCCAATCTCATCTAGATTTGTGCACTATGTGATGCAGGATTTTAAGGATTGTCTTGTTGGATGCTTCCGCCTGTCCATTACCTTGAGGATAATAGATGGAAGACCAATGCTAAGTAATTTTAAACTTAGAGCATAACTCTATCAAATCCTTATTTTTGAATTGTCCCCCATTATCAGTGATTATTATTGAGGGTACACCATGCCTGCAGATGATGTAGTTGAGAATGAATATAGCTACTAATTTTCCATTGGCAACAGTGAGAGGGACTGCCTCCACCCATTTGGTAAAATAGTCTGTAGTTGTGATAATGAACTTATGTCCATTTGAGGACGAGGGGTAAATTTGACCCACCAAGTCAAAGGCCCATTGTTGAAATAGCCAGAAAGTAATGAAGGGAATAAGCTCCTTGGCTGGAGCATGAATTAGATTACCATGTAGGTGGCATTGTTTGCAAGACTTGGCAAACTATGTAGCTTATTTTTCTATTTTTGGCCAATAGTAACCAGCTCTAATAAGTTTACGAGCCAATGTAAGGCCATTAGAGTGAGACCCATAGATGCCTTCATGCACCTCTACTAACGTAAATTTGGACTCATCGAGTTCTAAACACCTAAGGAGGGTACCATCTAGACCACATCTGTACAAGTCATTAGCTATGATGACAAACTGTGAAGCACTACAGATTAAGTGACATTTCTCATTCTGGGTGTAAGTGTCTAGAATGATCTGGTCATGAAGATATGAAAAGATATGATGGTAGCAAGATGAGTCATGTCCTATGAAAAAATAGATCATCTAGGAACCAGGGGAATCATAGGCTAGGTAGTGTAACGTCTCCACTAGGAATTCATGTTTAAAATCAGTTTTCGGCATCTGTAGTATGGAGGCAAGAGTAGCCATGGCATCTACTATTTTATTATCTACCCTTCAAACCTATTGAAATATGATGTGAGTAAAATACTTTTTGAGATCATCAACCAACCATTTATAAGGTACTAACTTGTCATCCCTTGTCTGATAGATATCATTTGCTTGATTGATGACTAACTGTGAATCTCCAAGGACATTGAGTTTGTCTACTCACCACTCAAGGGCGATCTTCATACCATTGATTAGGGCTTCATACTCAACAATGTTGTTTGTACAAGGAAACAACATCTTATATGCTTTTGGTAAAAATTACCATTGAGGTGTAATAAATAGTATCCCAGTACCTGACCCCTGTTGGGTAAATGAACCATCAAAAAACATAGTCCATGATCAATGTGTGAGAAGTAATATGGACTCATCTAAAAATTCAATGTGTAATGGTTGATGATCTACTAGAGGCTCTTCTGCCAACTGATCTTCTATTGCCTATCCCTTAATGGATTTCCTTTCTACATATTCAATATTGAATTCACTGAGAAGCATGACCCATTTAGCTAGTCTACCTGTGAGGGTAGCTTTACTGAGCAAATATTTCAGAGGATCAATTTTAGCAATTAGACGTGTAGTATGAGCCAACATATAGTGCCACATTTTTTGTGAAGTGAATACCACTACAAGGCAAGCCTTCTCTATAGCAGAATATTTTGTTTCATATGAGACTATAGTTTGAATAATGTAATAGATAGCCCTTTCTTTGTTTTTCTAATCTTCTTGAGCCAATAGGATACCCAATGATGTATCTGTAGCAGAGATGTAAAGTATAAGTGGCTTCCCATGAATAGGAGGCATCAAGATTGGTGGGTTCACAAGATACTATTTGATTTGTGTGAACCCTTCATCACATTATTTATTCCACTGATAAGCTACACCCTTGTGTAAAGTCTTAGTAAATGGTTGTGACTTTTCCGCCAGTTGAGAGATAAAATGTCAGATAGACTGCAGTTGGCCTTGAAGTCCTCTAATTTTTCTGATATTTTTTCAGTGGCAGAATTTCCATAATAGCTTGTACTTTTGCAGGATCCACTTCAATGCCTTTGGTAGAGATGATATAGCCAAGCAATTTTCTAGATGTTATGCCAAATGTGCATTTCTTAGGATTGAGCCTTAGACTGAATTGTTCCATATGATCTAGTATAGGTCCTAGATCTGCGAGATGATTCTTTCGATGCATGCTCTTAGCTAAAGTGTCATCCACATAATATTCCATTGTTTTATGTATCATGTCATGAAATATGGTGGTGACAGCTCTCTGATATGTAGCACCAGCATTTTTGAGTCCAAAGGGCATGACATTCCAACAGAAGGTGCCCCAGGCACATGTGAAAGCAGTTTTCTCTTGGTCCTCTGGTGCAATTTTTATCTAGTTGTAGCTAGAGAAACCATCCATTAGTGAGTACATTTTATACCTTGCTGTCATATCTACGATCATATCAGTATTAGGCAATGGAAAATTGTCCTTAGGACATGCCAAATTCAAGTCTCTAAAGTTTGTGCAGACTTGTATAGATTTATCATGTTTTGATACTGGAACAATATTAGAGATCCACTCTGCATAATTAATTACTCTAATAAACACTGCCTTAAGAAGTTTCTCTAATTTAGCTTTGATAAGTAGAGCTACATGTGGATGCATTTTCTGAAGCTTCTGCTTGACGGGCTTAACACCTAGTGCAATGGATAAATGGTGCATGATTAGATTAGGTTCTAATCCTAGCATGTCTGAATATTTCCATGCAAAGTTTATCTTTTTTCTTCTGAAGAATGTAGTGAATTCCTCTCTTTCTGCCTCTGATAGTGATTGTGCCAAGTGAATAATCTGAGGTTTTTCTTCTGTACCCAAGTTGATAGGTTGAGTTGGTTCAATAAGCACAGATGATCTCTCCTAAAAATGACTCAGAAGCACATCAAGTATCTCATCCCTGGGTGTCTCAGAAAGGTTTTCACCCTTGGATATGTCTTTTATTTTGACTATTTTAAGCTCTGATACTGCCACAATGTGGTTTTCACCATCAGAGTGCCTATTTTTTATTCTTTTGATTTTGTGACTAAGATACTTCATGTTAGCCTCAGTCATGTTGACACTTGCTTCACTAGTGGGAGATGTTATAGGTTTGACAGCATATAGGTAACAGGTAAGAGCATAATCATTCTAGAATGTAAGGACTTCATTAGATAGGGAGGTAGAGTTCCAGTCTATAAGCTCAGGATGGCAAAGTGAAAGAGACGTAATAGGTTCAAGTGCATTCATGATATAATCATCAAAGGCATGGATAAGCAAGTGGAGACCTAAAGCGATCTCATCTAGAGGTATAGTCAAATTCCTTTAATTCCTAGCGACCGTAGTAGAAGACATGTTAACATCTAGGGAGTTGGACTCATGTGACCCTACAGTAGACCGTTCACCTACTTCGAGAAGGTTTTTATATGCGTTAACTCTATTTGTATCTCTGTCAGAAGTGGCATATGAGAAGCTGTCGAACTCATATTCATGGGAGTTTGTTTCATCATTAGGTGTCATGTCAAGAACATCAGTGAAATCAACCCTTTGTCCCTAGTTGGGATGAGTTCTACCTAGAACCTCTGATATGGTCAAATGAGCACCTTTTGACCTAGGTACCTCATTATTGTTTGTAGCATCATCTACCTCTTGTGTAATGAGAAGTGACTGGAATTCCTAGTCAATATGTTCTTGAAAGTGTGGTGGTATGTATAAATCACCCTGATGACCAGGATTTAGAGTATATATTTTCTTCCACTCCTCATAAGTTAATGGAGCAAGTGAAGTGGTGGTATTAGAATCACTGTCACTGTACTAAAATGCGGGTATAAATTTATCTGGCTCAGCAAAGAATGCTGCCAGGTCTAGAGGAATAGGATAAGGAAAAGTATCCTCATCAGAGCTGTCTTCAGATTCTGCAATTTTAGGTGTTTCTTCAGGTGTTGGTTGTTTATCTTCTTGAGGTACAAACTTGTTTATTCCCAGTTGAAATGTGAGTTTCTCAAAGCCTATACCTATAGATTCACGTGTTCTGTGACCAACAAATTCAAGTGGTGCAATCAAGCCCTTATGATTTGCACCTATGGGACCATTTCCTTTGTAGCCAAAACGTTGCATAGTAGATAGACCTTTTCCATATTGCTCAGGTTTTATGTCATAAGGAGGAGTAGTTTGTTCAAAATTGTCTTCTCCTTTATAGATCCAAGCTTTGATAGCTCTATTTTCAGCTTCTTCTAATGGTGTTGTGGCTTGTACAAAGGTACCACCATACTTTGTTGGAGGAGGAACCGTAGAAGGTTTAGTGCTCTCAGAAGGTCTCCCAAAAGAATATGGAGACAAAGGAAAAGATGTAATAGATAGCACAGTTTCAATCCGATATCCTCCCATATCAGTTTCTTTCAGTGTCAAACTCTTTTCTATTTCTTTTAATTTATTCTCAAGGAGTTCAATAGATTCTCTGTTGGTAGGCACAAAGATGTCAGCAGATTTTGTGACGGCATTGCAATCATAGCGTGTATTAGCAGGCATAGTCACTTCAAATCCTTGAAATGGGAATTTAATGCACTGATGGTATGTGGAAGGGACACCCTAAATTTCATGGATCCATGTCCTTCCTAACATAATATTGTATGCCAAAGGAATGTCAAGCACTTGATAGATAACATCTCGTTCAACAGGACCAACTCTAATTGGCAACACAACTAGCCCCTTGGATTTATGTTCTTCCTCATCATAGGCCTTAATAGTAATCTTTTTATGAGCATCAATGCAATCTTCACCATAGCCTAATTCAATAAGGAAACTAGCAGAGCAAATATTGAGGCCAACATCATTATCTATGAGAACATGATGAACACGCTTTGCACCAATCATGAATTCAATGTGCAGAGGGTTATTATGTGAGTGACTCAAAGAATGGTCATCTTCCTCAGAGAAAGAAAAGTAATATGAGGAGGTCAAGTGACCTACCATGGATTTAAACTGGTTGAGGTCAAGATCTTCTAGTAAATTTGCCTCAGTGAGAGCTTTGTCTAGGATTTCCTTGTGAGCAGGGGTGATGTAGGAGCATCCCATGGTAGTTGGCTATCTTGCATGTTTGGGATATTTGATGGAGTTGTGTGGACTTATTTTTATGTGTGAGGGATTTTTTAGAGTTGTGTGGACCTACTTGGGTCTTGAGTAATTGGTTTTGATGTATTTAATGGAACTTGGCATGGTCTTGGTTGCTTGGCATGGACTGGGAGGAGCTCGGCCTTGCTTAGGAATTTGGTTCCTATTACAAGCCGTATAAGTAATTTTCAAAAATATTTAGAGGATTAAAATTTCAGGGATTGAAGAGGGCCTAGATTTATACCTATAGTTTGAAGCACGAGTTCTAATTCATTCGGAGCTAGGAGATATCGCGATTTTACTAAGACATCAATTTTGGGCATTTAATTGTTGTTGTTGGCCGACTTGTGACATTTAATTTATGTGTTTGTATTTAATTTATGTTCAAGGCTGACCTGTGGCTTAGATTGGTATAAGTAGGGGTTGTGGGGGAAGTCTTTAGGCATTATTCATTGATCCTGGAGAAGAGGAAGAGGTAGAGGAGCACGTTTTGAGAGGAGCTAGTGGCTGCGACTTGGGAAACAAGGAGATTGCTTGGTGGGCTTGCGAGAATAAGTTTAGATCTTCCTTGGGTGTTCCTACCAATGTGTGGATCTGGGCTAGCTAGGGTTTCATTTGGATCTTGCGAGATCTTATAGAGTTTCTATTGTAATTGTATTATATTTGGCCGTAACCCGGAAGGCCTTACAGCCGGGCATGTTGGATGAAAATATAATGATTCTATTATGAGTATTTGCATTGTGTGGATATAAATCTCTATGTTGTTATTTATATTCCATTGTGTGTTTATTGGTTGGGGGCTAGGACATCTCTATTGGGGATCTACCTACCTTTCCCTTCATCAGATGATATCAGAGCTAGGTTGTTCCTGAGTGTGTGGATAGAGCACCGAATGTGAGGCAGTTTACACCAGGACCTTGGGTTGAGTTTATCAGAGTGTGGTTATTCTTCAATGTGTGGATAGAGTGCCAAATGTGAGGCATTTTGCACCAGGACCTGCAGTAAAGGTTGAATCTAGTTGGTGATTCATTGTAGAGAGTTTGTGAAGATCGTAGAAGATGGCTCTAAGAAGATTAGACCCTGTGATGATTGAAAAAATCCATGATGTGGTCAAGAAGAATATTTCAAATACTTTTGCTCAGATGGAAGCTAGATTAACTAATTGAGTTAAGGAATGGATGGTTGAGAGTGATCCATCTTTGGATAAATTTCATAAGAGAGTTTGAGAGATCTTGAAACCATGGAGCTGGAGTCTACCGATTAGGAAGCGAGTTGTCTGGCCAGTTAGAATACTTGTTCGAGAGAGAAGAGGGCATAGAAAGGTTGAGATGGAAGTTGGTTTTGTTGATCAATGTGTGGAGTCTGATATGGAACCTATAGAGAAACTTGTGGTTGTTGCTGAGGAGCTTCCTAACCTTGTTGATGTTGTGGTTGAGATTGGTTTTCATGATCAGTTGGTTGAGTCTGACATGGAAATTGTGGAGCACTTG
>MU226026.1:593446-608891 GCA_018584345.1 Thuja plicata
TTTTGAGAGATTATCCAATTAATTAAATAAATATGACCTCATAATTGCTTTTTCTCAATTATCTGAATAATTAAATTCAATTATTGAAATGAGGATATTTATTTAATAATTAAATATTATTTAATTCATTTTTATGTGTCTCAGCTAAAGATGGTAAATTTAATTTAATTAAAGTTCTAGGACTTTATAATTAAATTAATTTGATCATAAGGTTTGTTTAGTCAAATAGATATTTAGGAATTAAATATGATGTATGATTAATGCAAATTTAGGATTTTCTACATTTGACACTTAGGTCGAGTAGAGTCAGTCAAAACTCAGAATTGCCTAGTACAATAGGACTTAGATGATCTAGAAGAGTGACAAATGCAACAAAATTGGTTAAGGTTGCAAGACGCCAATTTTGGGGTGTTACATTATCTATTTTCATGAATGTTTATTGAATGGTTACATATTAAAGAACTTATGATATGATTGCATATACATAAAGAAAGATGAACAGCTAGATAAGATGATTTACAAACTGATGATTAAGGTTAATGGGCTAAACAACAAATTTTTTAGAAGTATTGATTCACCCCTCCCCTCTCAGTACATCATTCCAATATAATTCCAACAATTGGTATCAGAGCCTAGTCTCTTTCTTGAAAAGCTTAAAGACTTAAAAGAAAAGATCAGAGCAATGGAGAAGTACAGACTGGACATGACTATTGAGAATGAGCAGCTACAGATGTAGATAAATTATGAGCAGTATAAAGAGGCAAGAATCAAATTAAGAAAACATCTTGATGAAAGAAAGATTATGGCAACCAGGTTGAATGAGAAAGACTACAAAGAATTATAAATACAAGATTACTTTGATACAGCAGAATCATCAACAAGAAAATCTTGAGATGCATCAGTAGAAGAAATCACAAGTCTACAAGAGGTCAATCTACATCTGACAGATCAAATCAAGATGCTGCAAATCAGTCAAGAAACTCAAATAGTGAAAATTATTGATGTCATGAATGATGCAAGAAAAGCTAAAAATGAAAGAACACTAGCCATTGATGATAGGAGGAAAATAATAGAGAAGCTACAAGAGAAAGAATCAGAGATTTAAAGACTTACTAAGCATCACCATGAGGTTACCAACCTGATTATTCTTATGAGTCAAGAAGAAAATATATTAAATATAGAACTCATTGAAAGAATATAGATCATCGGTGAGCTAAGAGAAGAGAATGAAAAATTGAAGCATGAAATCAAAATCTAGAATCAACACAACGAATTGATCAAAAAGGCTGAAGATAGCAACAAAAGGATGGATGATTTTCTTGATGGACAAAGAAGAGTCAATAGATACATAGGATTAGGGTACAATGAGAGTGGTGAGTCTTCTAATCAACCAAATTAAAGGAATTCTTTCACAACCCCAAGATCCAAGAAGTTGTCATGCAATCACTATGGAAAACCAGGCCATACCTCAAACATTTGCAAAAGCAAAATGAAAGGTATTTCTCAAGCACAATCTAATTTTATTGGTAATTGTTATAAATGTCAAAAGAAAGGACACAAGGCACATGAGTGCAGATCCAAAGTAACAAATCCAAAAAGGAAAACCTACATGGACAAGTACTGTCCTACCTGCAAGATGAATGGGCATACACATGAAAAGTGCTAGAAAAAGAACAACAAGGCCTGGACACCAAAAGAAACTAATAATAGCCACAAACCAACAATAGTAGGTAACTCATATGTTTGGGACTATAACACATGGGTAAACTGCACAACATGTGGAAGATATGGTCATATTGTTGCCAATTGCATGAGAAAGTGGACTAGAAGGTCAAGAGGTTGGACCAATCCAGGTATGGCATGTTTGCATTGTCATAAGGTTGGACATGTGATAAAAGATTGCAAAGATTGACTGACAGACACAAGTACACATCCCAATGGAAATACCATTGATGACATCAAGAGAATGAGAAACAAGATGTGGGTAAAATCTACAAACACTAAAGGTGCTAGAACAAGCAAGGCAAATGGGACACCCCATCCAATGGATCTGGTGACATCACTACATCCAACTAGATTGCACAAGTAAGTATGGAACTGCATTATGACAAGTTATATTATGAATTGGTTCCATTACACATAGTTCATATTGTAATATTAGCATGAATAAAGATGCAATATATTGTTATTTGCTAAACTATTGAAAAGAAGACATCGGTTATTGGGCACAATTTACATCGGTGAACACACACAGAAAAGATAACACTACTTATCAGAATGTATTGGTCATTACACAAATGCCAAGTTACTAAGTGTAAACCGACGGACATCGGTGAACCTTGAGTCAACAAAAGTTGTCTTCACAACTTTACCGACATTCATCGGTGAAGTCACCAAAGCTACTAGCCACCCCAAAACTTTGCACAGAAACTGAAGATGTTCTGAATGCCTCTACTGATGAACTCAGTATTTATATACCAATGAGTTGGTGAGCATTAATAACAACTTAGGGCACAAAAATTTATAAAATTCCAACGGGTAAACTCATTTTCGCACCCGCAATTTTCTAGCAGAGAAAAGCAAAGCAAAGTGATTTCAAAGCAATTTGGAGAGCGACCCAGTAGGAATCTATTTGACACAAATCATTCACATTCACAGGCAATCACAGAGAATCCGTAAGTAATCACATTCACACCGCACTATTTTATTTGTGAAAGCCCTAAATTTTCTGCAACACGATGGCATCGACTTCTAGTGTTGAGAAGATTAAGGAATATAAGAAGAAATATTTCAAGCTTGTTAGCAGAGGCTCTTGTGCTGAACCCAAATATAAGATACACCCTGAAATAGCTTCACAACCTAACGATTCTAGAGCATTCTCCAGAATCCCACCTAGCGTTTTACTGGTAGAGGATGTAAGGTCCTATATTCATTGCAAGATCTCAGAAATAGGAGATCTAGACCTAGATAATGCCTACAAGACACTATGTGATGAAGCTAGAAAGCTTAAAGAAGAGCACAAACATTTGGAAGTAAAGGGACTCACGAATGTACTGCATTTTCCCAAAGTCTTCAAAATAGAGTGGATAAAGATTATTCTTAACAGAATGCACAACAAGACTTTATGGCTTAATACGCCAAAACCAATGACTAAGGATGTTATTCACATGGTTACTGGTTATCCTAAAATCAATAAACCACAAGCTCACAAGCACCCATCCCTGGCAGAAGTGGAAAAATTGACTGGTGCTAAATCAGATAAAAGAGCACTAAAGGTCAACACCATTACCGATGTAGAGCTAAAGTTTGGAGCATGTGTTGTTGGATATAAAATCTTCCAAGCAAGTAGAATGAATAGCATATCAATTACTGCTATGAGCACAGCATACAAGATCATCAAATAGGGAAAGAAGATGGATCTTGCAGAGATCCTATTACATCAACTGGAGGAGAACATGTGCATAATAAGATCTTCAAGGACAAACACTTGTAAGTTTAGTTCCCTCATAATGTGTATATTCTTTTACTTTGAAGAATACTTTCCTTCCATAGGAAAATTTGTATGGGACACAAGCAAACCCATAACCATTCAGATAGGTGAATTCATAGAATCACTAGGAACAGATTTTGATAATGTTATGCATGAGTATTTCAAAACCATTAAGGAAATGCTGCAAGCTAGAACAAGAATTTCTAAAAATCTGACAGAGGAACATAGAGAGAATATATGTTTCATGGTAGATACTAATTTTATGTACATCCAAGTAGTAGTACCTAGGAAATCATGGCTCTCAAAGTTAGAATATGAAATCATAATAGGACAAGCCAATGAGTGTATTGAGGCACTACTGAATGAACCAGTGGACAAAAAAAAACTAAGATTTGGCACCTATGAAGAGGCCAAAAAAAAGATTAAAACAATTCTTGTTGTCAAGAAGGCTGTAAAATAGTCAAAAAGAATGGTGAAGAAACTAAAATAGAAGTTGAATATATCTTCTGAAGATGAAGAAGAAAAGGAAGGTGAAGAGGAACAAGAGGGTAAGGAGGAACTCACCGAGGAATAGCTACCCATCAGTGATACAGCAGAGAAAAATGAATCAGAGGAAGAGTAGTCTGATTCACCACCTCCTTCTCCACCTAAGAAATTAGGAACAAGGAGTCAGACAGCAAAGGATGCAACTCCTTCTCCCATGGTAAAAGGAAAGGTGCATAGGAGAAAACCTGACACATCAAAGGAAAAACAACCAGTTTGGAAACCTATCAAAAGGAGGAAATTTGTTCAGACAAATGAGGATTTAGAGGACTCAGCTAAGGATGAGCCTGACATTTCAATCAAACAAGAAAAGGAAACAACAAAGGTAACATCAACTACTGAAAACATTGATGAAATATGTAAGTACATTTCTGAAGCATCATCTATTGGACATCCTAAGATTAGGAAATGGTTGAGATGGGATTCTATAGAATAGAATAAAATTTAAGATGCAATTATAGCTAAAATGTGCATATGATATTATGTCCCACTTCAATTCACTACACATGATGTACCACAAGAACTATTGATAAGATTATCTTCTAGGTTCACATTTGCACTCCATGAGCAGAAGAGGATAAGAGAAAGAGTACTTGTTTCTCTTATGCCTCCTGAATTAAAAAGGGAAGAAATCAATGAAATCATGGAGAAATATGAGAAAAATTTCTTACCCAAAATGAGAGCTTACAAATTTTTGGAAGAGAAGTTTATAGAACTAGAATAAGAAGCTCATGATAAATGGAGCAAGATACTCAATCTTGCTGAGGAGAGCAGTTATGAGAAGGAAACTATCACTTAGAGAGATAACTCAACTGCTAAGTTAGACAGTGAAGAAGTTCAAATAACCGGCTAGAAATAGGTTGATATTATAGATGAAGAATGGCCTAAAACTAGTGAGGAAAATCAAGAAGCAAGTCCAATTCACATCAGTTTAGAGGATGAAGAAGTTACCAAAGAAGAGTTAATGATAATAGGTAACTTAGATAATGATATAAATGATGAATCATGGTTAGACAACATTTTCATTACCACTATAGGACAAGACCCTACAATAGAAGTACAAGAAGATGAAGACATAAATATTGTACAGGGCAATACCGACAGACAAGATACAACTATTGACACTGCAACAGTCAATACACCAACAAACATCAATATATTAATAGATTCTATTGATATTCAATCAAGTCAGGATAAATCATCTAAGAAAGATGATGATATACCCAAGGATATGGGTACTGATGAAAACAAAGATGCATCCAACACTCAAAAGGATATAGATATAGAAATGAAAGATGCAACCGACAATCAACAAGAAGTGTCAAATGAAAAAAAAAAGAAGCTGACAACAAAATAGAGGATACACTTAAAAAGGGTGAAGAAAAAGATAAAAGTGAAGGAGTCAAGCAGGATGAAGGCACAAAACTCAAATAAGATATATCTGTTGATACACCTAAGGCAAATGAGGAGACGTCTTCACCAAACTAGCTGGTGGACTTAGAACATAAACAATAGGATGCCTCATCTTCTCGACCCTCACCTACCAAATCCACCCAATCTCAAGCCTTACAAATGGTAGTACATCAATCTGCCACCCAGCCAAAGAAGAAGAAGAAGAAGAAAGCATTAAAGAAAGACATTTTGGCTGTTACATTGGATGAAGTAATAGAAGTCCCAAACTGGGATATTACTACTTTGGATAGTGATAAAATTCAAGAGTTTGGAGTGCTATGTCAAAGGAAATCCATTTAGAAGAAAATGATATAGGAACATAGGGAAACAATGGCACTTGACAAGGCAAGAGACATACTACAACAACTTGTTCCTAAGGTAAAACTTGAACAAAATGCTATAGTTAAGGAGAAAATAGTTGTTCTCACTTACAAAATCACATACCAGAATATAGATGCAGAACAATCTATGGAAGAACAAGAAGAGAAGAAGTATCAATACAAGTTAATTGATAAGATCAGCCAAGAAGTGGCACTGAACAAGGTAAAGTTCTCTGAACTAACTGATCAACTAGAGCCTATGATTGCTGAGGAAATTACTTAGTTTAAAAGATGTGCATGATTGAAAAGTTTACAAAAGAAAACAGTGACAAGTTAGCAGAGATAGATTCTAATGTCATAGCGAGTGCACAAAGCCTAACCTCAAATGCAAATAGTATCAAGGCACATCATGACAAGGTCATTGAGGCTAACAGGCTAAGGCAACAAATATGGGATGCTAAAACACAACTAACAGGTGAGATTACAGAGCTACAGACACACATCTTGCCTAATCTTACTATTCTACAGTAGCATATTTCTAAAGCAAGAAACCTTATTGCAACCCTAGAGATGTTTGTAGTAGACAACATCTATGATATACACATAAGGATATCACTTGAGCACATCGCTCTAGAAATGCTGAAAGAAAAATGGGAAAAGATGATAGAGGAAATCAAGTCCTCACATTCCCACCTTTTTGACAAGATGTAAGTACCTTTGCCTTTATTATCAAAAAAGGAGGAATAGAAAGGAAATGTATATTGTATGTACAGAAGGAACAGATAGGTAAAGATAGCTATGTACAATATATCAAAAAAATGGGAAAGGAATAGTACATAAGGATATATATATATATATATATATATACACTTACACTTACTAGCATATACATAGGGGGAGTCATTCAAATGACTAAGGAAGAAGTATACATAGGTGTACATACTAATACATTCAGTATGTTGCACATATCATATTTTTTTATACTAATGTCAAAGGGGGAGATTGATGACATTAATTTTTCCATTAGTACACTTAGTGAAGAACATTGACAGAGATCATCAGTACAAGCATTACTGGTGGACTACAAGCATAACTGGTAGATAGTGAGCATACTTGATAGAACAAAAGAAAGGTCATGAGAATAATACTAAGTATGGAATTGACTGACGAACACTGACAAATGTTGCACAGACGAAGTGAATAGGACATCATTGACGGGTCAATAACATAACATGAAGATCATCTCCGATGATACAAGTTTTGAGAACAAAGTTGATGGAGCAGAAAAAGCATACCCAATGAACAATTCAAGAAAGGAACACTGATGACAAAGAAAACTGACCGTCAAAACTGACAGTCAGTTAGAGAACCCACAAAAAGTGGATCTGAGTTTTACATGTCACATAAAGCATTGTAATTCTATTTATAGAGTTTTAATTTATTTTAATTCATAACTTGAGGGTCAAGAAAGATTTATGTAAATGTTTTAGAGCATCCTAACAGATCTAAAACATATCTAACTAATCAAGGTCAAGTTGCAAACCTTGGATCTAGAGTTAACTTGTGAAGCGTGAATCAAGAATAGAGCTAAAATCTAGTATAAATAGATGTTCAATCAATTGTGAATTATGAATTCATTATTATTGATTTCCATGAAGAGCATATAAGGAGAAGAAGGTAGAATTCATGCAAAGTTTAGAAACAGATCACATCAATTATCAAGAACACACAGAGGCTACTGACGAGGAGACAAAGGTATTATTAAATCATGGAAAGATGATTACTCATACATAGGAAGCTTTATTGGATCTGTTATCAGCAATTAGAGATTGCAAACATCATCATATCAAACACTTATGTAGTTGCATTATAACAAGTGCATCACATCTAAAATCCTTTTGTAGAAGGTGGACTTAACCATTCTTTACAAATCTTTGAACAGAGTGCACACTTAACAGTGTTGTAAAAGCTTCAAACGAAGTAGATCTTAATAGGTCTCCACTGTAATACTCCTAACAGGGTAGGTCATCAGAAGTGACCAATTGTAAGCCTTAACTGGCCCCTTCTTATCTACAGATAGTGAATTCTTATGGGTAACAATCCCCACCACATTTTTTACTTCCTAATAGAAGTTTTCTATGATATCATATCTTGTGTCATGTGTTATCTATTTTCATGAATGTTTCTTGAATGGTTACATATTAAAGAACTTATGATATGATTACATATACATAAAGAAAGATGAACAGTTAGATAAGATGATTTACAAACTGATGATTAAGGGTTAATGGGCTAACCAAGAAAATTTTTAGAAGTACTGATTCACCCCTCCCCTCTCAATGCATCATTCCAATATAATTCCAACAAGCACTAGATTTTCCTAAAGCTTATTGACAGTCTAAGAAGGAGGCTGATTCAAGGATGGTAGAAAACTAAGTTGCCCGATACTAAGTGACAACCTATGTATAAAATTTTCTAACAAGATCACACCTAACAGTGTGTTTATAACCTTTAACATGGTTGGCTCCTAACAGGGCTCACTTTAGAAGAGTGAAAATTTGGGGTACCGGTCCCAGTGGTTTTTCCCTTAACAAGGTTTCCACATTAAAATCCTTTTGTTATGTGTGTATGGTTTATTACTTTACTTTTTTTAATTTCACATATGCATTTCTAGATTTATCGGTATAATCTACATATTTACTGAGTGTCGGTAAATAAGTTTTACTGCTTATCGGTAATCAAGGAGAAGAAGGTCAGAAAAGGAAAACTGACAGATAGTTAATTATTATAAAGTATTTTAAGGCATGCATCTTATAAGGGACATAATAATATGAGGTTTATTTGATTGGTGGTTAGAATAGAGAAAAGTTTTTGAAGTCATTGATTCACACCCCCTCTCAATTATTACTAACATGTCCATGTATTGTTCTTCTCAATATTTTCTATCGCTTCATTCATAGCACTAACCCATTCTTCATTTTCAAGTGCAGTATTAATAGATTTAGGCTTAAAATCACAGTGTAAACATCTAGTGTTTAGTAACTTACTTCTTTTTCTCATTCCACCCTTCTTCTCCTATTATCTGATTCTATTGATGATGTCTTCTGACACACTTGGAAAGTTTTGATTCATCTCTTTGTCCATCATTATGATCATCATCTTGACCTTCATTCTAATCTCCATCACTCATGAACATCATCTTGAGCATTTTCCTTATTTTTTGTAATTGTAGCCTGATGCTCGGGTGCAATGTTATGTTTCTTGGGAGGGATACACTATTGCTCAGGTAAAGTGTCAATTTCTTCAGTGTAAAAGAACCTGTATTAGTCTTCTGGTTCTTTTCTAGTTTCCTTATCATTCTTCTCTGCAAATTCATCTATTCTTATACTTTCACTTTCAATGATCTTGTTAGAGGACTTGTTAAGACATTTATAAGCCTTTCTTTTGGTGGAATACCCTAGAAAGATAGCATAGAGATTCCCAATATCAAGTGACAGACTAATCTTTTAAATCCTCTAACAAGGTCACACCTAATAGTGTGTTTGTAACCTTTAACAAGGTTGGCTCTTCATCGAGCTCACTTTAGAAGAGTGAAAAATTTTGGGTTACCGGTCCCAAGTGGTTTTTCCCTTAATAGGGTTTCCACGCTAAAAATCCATGTGTCAATGTGTTTATGATTCATTACGTTAGTGTTTTTCATAACACATAGCTTAACTAGATTGATCAGTATACTCTAGATAATTTACTGTCTTTCAGTAAATTAACAGACTATTATTTGGTAAACATACAGTAAGAGATTTAACAAAGCATTCCGAGAAGTAGTAATTTGATAAACATATTTGAAGGCATTCATCTTATAGGACTGAAGATAACTAGAGGCTTAATATTGTGGTACTAAGTTTTTGGGTTGATTATTGGAATATTTTTTAGGCTACTGAATCACCCCCCCCAGTTATTACTAATAGAATGCCTTCAACCAATCTTAACAGATAACTACTACTCAGATTTCACTGTTAAACCTTATTCTTACTGTTTACCGATTAGCTGTCTTTCATCTACCAAAAAATAGTAAATTTCTTACTGTATACCGATCAATCTAGATTAGTTATGTGTAATGAAAAACACTAAAGTAATGACTCATAAACACATTGACACATGGATTTTAATGTGGAAACCATGTTATGGGAAAAATCACTTGGGACTGGTAACCCAAAATTTTCACTCTTCTGAAGTGAGCTCGGTGAAGAGCCAACCCTGTCAAAGGTTACAAACACACTATTAGGTGTGACCTTGTTAGAGGATTTAAATAGAATAGTTTTTCACTTGATATCTGCCATCTCTATGCTACCTTCTATGACCAAACCCAATGTAGTTTATCAAATGGTATCTGGCATCTCATGCTATCTTCACGATCAAAATTTTTGATACTCCTTGGGATGTATCTCAATATAGAAAGGATTGTTAAGTCCTACTTAGTTAAGAGACTTTCTGATCCAATGGTTAAATTGAAATAGTAAATGATCTATTCACATATACAACTATAGACTTGTAGATTTTCAGATCTATTGTAAGCTCATAATACATTTCTGATCAATGTATCTTTTCAATACCTTTGCCCCACTTCTTTCTACTTAGTGATGTTGTGCTTCTTTGTTTCTTTGTGTCTACAAAAATCTTTAGCTCTTTCCTCAGCTTGATTGATCAGGACTTTATGAAGTTTTTCTTCATCAGTTTCTCTTCAGCATCTTCTTTCTCTATTCACTCCCCTAGTTCACAATGAATTAGATTGTCTCTTTATAGACATGATATCACCATTTCTAAGTTCTTAACTTTCTTGTTCTTGGCGTGATCCACAATTTTAGCCAATCTTGCTTTAAAGATTTTACTCCTATTTTATCTCATAGATATCTTCTTTCCAACTGTAATAAAACTGCTTTAAATCTTTCACTTCTCTTTGGATTTAACTTGTCGATAAAAACAATGTTAACAACCATTTAACTCTATCTTTAGCTCTTACCAGTGAAGTGTTTTTTGTTTTTTGTTTTTGAGCTTCAGTTCCTTTTGGTGTTTTAACTCTTGTTAGCTTCAATCAACACTTCAGTTCTCCTAGGGCATCTCCGTCAGGGTTATCTGTCTGTTGGGGTTGTCTGTCTACTGGGCATCACTGTAAATTTCTGCTCATTGTTAAAGCTTTGTGATTCTTCTCGTCGGTAATGCTTGTCAGGTTTCTTGCTCGGGAAACACTGTGACTTTACTTTCAGTTTTCTCTGTCCGTCGAGGTGCACTCCGTTGGTGTTTGTTGTCACTTTGTGAATACTGATCTTTTATGCATTAGTGAAAGCATAATCTTTATCTCTCTGATTCTTTGAAGTCTATGAGACTTTTTATATAACCAATCAGATTATATCAAGTTGACATCAATGAAAATACAATCCATTCATTGATTTAATGTCTTGCATTATCTTTCTGCATTTCAGTGATCAACTTAACATCTTCAAGCATTCAATCAGTTATGGTTCATCGCTATTATGGGGTACTATGACATTAGTCACATGCTTAATTGTGTTGCAATAATAAAAATGATTTGAATCCCCTATAATTGGGATTTATTGTCCATTGTAAGGAAACTTCAAACATTGGTAATATGTTGATATTACTAATTACATTTCATCGATCCAAGGTCTACCCAAGAGTATGTTGTATGATAAATCCAAGTCTAGAACTTGGCATACTGTATCTTTTTGAATTGGTCCCACTCTTATGGACAACACAAATAGTCCTTTAGAAGACCTTACTTCATCATCATAATCTTTTATTGTAATCTTCTATTTTGTATCTACTACATTTTTCATAATATCCTAATGCACATGCAAGATTCAATGTACAAATGTTTAAACTAGCTCCCCCATCTATCAAGACATGTTTTTCTCAATGTTTATGAATTAAGACTTCAGTGTGTAATGGAAGGTTTTGTGGATGATTTAGAGACGTGTCATCATCTTCTGTAAAAGATAGATAGTGAGGTGTTTTAAAATATACCACCACACCTTGGAACTGAGCAACATCCAAATTGTTAGGCATCATGGTGTCCAATACATATTTTTCTAGAATTTCCTTGAGTGTGGGTGAAATTTTTACAAGCTCTAATATGGGTATCTATGATGAAATTAATTTTCCATTAGTATACAAACAACACTTTCGATAAGCCTACACCGAAAGATAGGAAAGAGAAAACCAAAGATCAAATTAAGATATCACTAAAGATGACTAAGTATAGATAGAACTGATGACACAAGTTAGTGTGTAAACCAAAAATCACAAAGTAGAAAGATAAAGTGGAACCTAACAGAGGGACCCAAAATGCAAGTTACAGTGCAAACTGATAAGATAGATACAGTGCAACCGATAGACAAAACTAAAGGAGAGTCAAGCATGACCGATAGAAAGAATCGAAAGTCAGTTGCAGCCTGCAAAAAGTGGATCTAACTTCCACGTCAGATAAAATAAGTGTATTCTATTTATAGGATATTTAATTGTTTTAAATCCATTTCTTTAGGGACAAGATACGTTAATGTAAGTTCTTTAATCGGTCTAACTAATTTAAAACACATAGACTGGGAGATCTAGGTATAATTTGTAAACATGATCTTAGAGTTAACATTGTTTTTTATCAAAACTCGATGAAGTCAATCCATCTATAAATAGATGATGCAATCATTCATTAGAGTGTGTGTGAGAAGGAAAAAGAAAGAGGAGAATAGAATGAGCACATCTATGGATTGAATTGAGAGTTTCAAGAATAAGATTAGAAAAAGAAGGATTTCATTAGTAGAACCAAGAACAGAGGAAACTAATAATCAGAGGTATTATTCAATCATAGTTAAGGTGATAATATTTTTATGTGAACTACATAGGATCTATATCAGCAATAGGATATTGCATTTACCAGGTCAATTTGTAATTTTGTATCATTCTAACAAGTGGAGAAAAGTGTAAAAATCCTTTCAAGGAAGGTGGATTTAATAGTCCAACATCAAATCTCTTAGCAGAGTGCACACTTAACAGTGTTGTTAAAGATCTTAACAGAGTAGACTTTAATAGGTCTCCACCGATAATCCTAAAAGGGTAGATCATCAGAAGTGATCAAATTGTAAGCCTTAACGGGCCCCTTCCAATCTACAGATAGTGAATTTTTGTAGGTGTCATCCCCACCACATTTTTTACTTCCTAACAGGATTTTTCTACGATATCATATCTTGTGTTATGTGTCAATTACCTTCATGAATGTTTCTATGAATGATTCACATGTTTATTAATGTTATGAATTGATATAACTCACATCAAGATAGTTTATATTAGATTGAATGGACATGAAATTGATTACAAAGGTTAATTGATTAAAGGATACAAAAAGTTTTAGAGGTACTGATTCACCCCTCCCCTCTCTATACATACTTCCCATTAATCCCAACAATTGGTATCAGAGCTTAGTCTCTTCTTGGAAATCTTAAAGGCTTAAGAGAAAAGATCATACAATGGATAAGTGAAAACTTGATAAAAATATTGAGAACAAAAAACTTGAAATTCATATGTTCTATGAACAGTACAAAGAAGCTAGAATTAGTATGAGACAGTTGCTAGATGAAAGAAAGAATATGGCATCTCACCATAATGAGACAGATTATCATGAGGAAGAGATACCAGATTTCTTTAAGTCTTCAGGATCAACTACAAACAAAACATCAAATACTTTAGAAGAAAGCATCAAAAGCCTAACTGAAATCAATCTACATCTAGCTGGACAAGTTAAATCTCTGCAAATTGGTCAAGAGACATAGATGGTAAGGATGATTGATGTCATGAACAATGATAGATAGGTTGAACAAGAAACAACACTAGCTATTGATGATAGAGGAAAGATCACAGAAAAGCTACAAGAAAAAGAGTCTGAAATACAAAGACTTACAAAGCATCACCATGAGATAACAAATCAGATTATTCCTATGAGTCAAGAGGCAAAGAGAATAAATGTTGAACTCATTGAAAGAATAGAAGCTATTGGTGAACTGAGGGATGAGAATGAAAAGTTAAAGCATGAATTAAGAATACAACAATGGCATTATTAAATTATCAAAAAGGCTAAAGAAAGCAATAAAAGAATGGATTATTTTCTTGAGGGACAACGAAGAGTCAACAACAACAATGGTCTAGGATTTACCAAAAATGGAGAATCATCAAATCATTCCAATCCAAAGAATGTATATGAAAATCCAAGACCAATAAATCTTACATGCAATCACTCTGGAAAGCAAGGCCATACATCAAATGTATGCAGAGGAAAAATGAAAGGTATTCCTAAATCGACATCTTCATTCATAGGATTTTTTTATGAATGTAACAAGAAAGGTCACAAAGCATATGAATGTAAGTATGAGATGAAACAACCAAAGAAGAAAACCTACATGGAAAAATACTTCCCTACATAAAAAATGAATGGGCAGACAACTCTTGAATGCTGGAAAAAGAAAAGACAATCATGGAATCCTAAAGGTCAAGAAATTCCCTATCAACCAAAGAGAATCGATAATTAGTATGTATGGGACTACAATACTTGGACAAATTGTATAGCATGTGGAAGAAATGGTCACATTTCTAAAAACTATATGAGACAATGGACTAAAAAATATAGAGGCTAGACTAACCCCGAAATGGCATGCTTACACTGTCATAAATTTGGTCATCTCAAGAAAGACTATAGAGACTGAATGATAGGGACAAGCACATATCCGAATGGAAATACCATTGAATATATCCAAAGGGATAGAGACAAAATGTGGAGAAAAGCTTCAAGCAATGATGAAGTTGGAATGAGAAATGCAAATGGTGACACCCCATCCAATGGATCTGGTGACGTCACCAACCCCACCTAAGCAGAACAAGTAAGTATGGAACTGCATTACCCCAAGATATTACTTTACATCAATTCCATAATATGTTGATATAATTCCAAATTAGCATAAGAAAGATGCATCATGGTTGTACTTGTTGAAATATGTGATAACTATGCTTTCAGGCATATATACTGAAACCCATAGGTATACACTCAAAGTTAAAACTTCCTACATTTACTGAGATGCTTCGGTTAAAATAAAAGTTTCTATTATAGACCGAGCCTCATCGGTAAACAAGCACATGAACAAGTTGACAGTGATACTGAAATCTATCGGTAAAACAAAAGTGAACATCGACTGCTTTGAAACATTGTAAGTATCACCAATGGAAGTAAATTCTTCACCGACAAACTCAGTCTTCATACACTGACAAGTTGGTAAGAATTTATGGCATGCATTTTAGGGCAACAACAATAAATAGGGTATCAGAACAACTCATTTTCTCATGACACCCAGAGCAAAGTGACCAAAGGAAATTTTTGAGCAGAAAGAATGATGAAGGGTGCTCCCCTTAATGCCACAAACACATAACAGAAATAGAGAAACAACAATTTGCAAGAACAGAAAATGGGCTTCTTATTATCTCCACAAATGTGGAATTACAAACTTTTAGAATTACAATATGCAAAGCCACATGGGCATTTCACTTACAATATTATGTAGGACAAAGCCTCGAATTATTACTCCGA
>MU226026.1:614480-638654 GCA_018584345.1 Thuja plicata
CTTTTGAAACCCGAAAATTTTGAAGGAAAATTATTTTCTGCTATTTCAGGTGACCCAACTTTCGGAGACCATAAGTCATCACCAGTTGACTCGATTGACTATTATAACCCCATTTTGGAAATGCCACAAAGCGCTCTACAATGGCTTGATAATGCAAGCATCATTGAGCCCAAGTTTCAACCTCATCCGGGGCCTCTAAAGCCTTCAAAACTGAGCTCGAAGTTTTTGTACCCTGTTTTCAATACCGAAAATTTTCAATATCTTCAAAACTAGACCTGATCTAGCCATGAAACTTCACTGGCAGGCTGATATGACTGAGATGAACCTCCACATGCAAAATCAGAACATTCCGAGATCGTATGACCAACTTACTAAAAATAGCAAGTTTCCATAAATAGCAGCTCTGCACAAGGTAGCCCTTATTGAAAAGAAAACAGAAATATTTTTGGGTGATGCAAGATTGCCCTTACACTCAGGATGCTCCTGCATCAAAGAAACCAAGCTACAGAGTGATCATGACTCAACCTCCAACACTCCAAAGAAATTCAAAGATCTTTGCAAGCACAAACAGTAAGTTCTTTTCTTTAAGACTAATAACTCCATTTTTATGTGTTACTAAGAAGCCCTAATTTTCTAAAAAATGGCATCAACTTCACAAACCATGAAATATAAGAATGAAAAGAAAGCTGAGTTCAAGCTCATAAAAAACACAGCATGTGAGGAACCTAATTATAAGATACATCTAGAATTTTCCTCACAACCCAACGACGTTGGTGCATTTTTGTGCATTCTAGCTAGGGTTTTGCTGGTTGAAGATGTATGATCCTTCATACACTGCAAGATTGCAGAGATTCGAACGTCAGAGGTAAAAGATGCTTATAAGAAGCTTTGTAACAATGATGGAACACTCAAGGAAGAGCACAAACACATTGAGGTGAAAGGGCTCATGAATGCCCTAATGTTTTTGAAGGTCTTCAAAATCGATTGGATTCAGTTAGTGCTGAGCAAGATGCATAACAACAAGTTATGGTTGGATGAACTAAAGGAAATAACCCAAGATGTCATCCATGAGGTCACCAATTACCCCATAACTGATAAAGTAAAGGCATTGAAGCATCCATCAAAGGTAGAGACCGAAAAGATGACAAGAGTTAAATGGGATGGTCAAGGATTGAAAGTAACAACAATTATCGATGATGAGATTAAGTTTGGTACATATGTTTTGGGCTACAAATTCTTCCAGGCAAGCAAATTAAACAACATAGCATTAGGTGCAGTGGACACAGCCTACAAAATTGTGAAGAAGGTTACATAATTGGACTTATGCAAGTTACTCCTGAATTAGTTGAAGGACAACCTAAAGACAATCAAGAATGCAAAGGCAAACACCTATAAGTTTGGCTCACTAATAATGTGTATCTTCTTTTATTTTCAATAAAATTTCCCATCGGTAGGAGATGTGAAATGGGACAGCACCAAACCGATCACCATGCAAATCAGTGAGCACATAGTTGCACTAGGAGATAACTTTGAAATAGTCATGGATGAATACTTCAATGTATTCAAAGACTAAATGCAAAAGAGGGTAAGAATCCCCAAGAAACTCATTGAGAAATATAAGGATGAGATATGCTTCATGGTTGACACAGATAATACTTACATCAAACCTATTGTAGCAAGGACAGTATGGTTATAGCCATTAGAATATGAGATCAACATTGATCTTGCAACAAAGTCAATTGATGCCTTAATTAATGAACCACTAGACAAGAAGCAACCAAGGTTTGGCACATATGAAGAGGCCAAGACAAGAATTAAATCAGGCCTAGTTGTCAAGAAGATAGTCAAGAAGAAAGACAAGATGGTAAAGAATCTTGAGAAGATTCTATCAATAATCAAAGAAGAAGCTGAGGAAGGTGAAGAAGTTGAACAAGAGGAAAAAACTGAAGAACAGTTATCTATCGATAAAGATGAAGAAAAGAATGACTCTGAGGAAATAGATTCAGATTTTCCACCTCCTCCACCATCTAAAAAACCAAGGACAATAGTTGCTTCAAGGAATAGAAGCCAAACATGCAAAGAATCTACTCCTTCACCTCTAAAGAAAGGAAAGGTCAGGACTTACAAGAGGAAAGCGCCCACACTGAAAAGAGGACAAAACAAGAAGGGAAGGAAATTCATTAGAACCTGAGAGGACATAAAAGACACCGAGCAAGATGAAGCCATAGAGGTAGAAAATGTCAAGGTAAAAGAACTTGACACTATTGATGATATTTGTGTTTATATTGCAAATTCTGGATCTATTACAGATCCACACATTAGAAAATGGCAGAAACTAAATCAAGATGATCAAAATAAAGTTAAGGAAGCCATGATAGATAAAATGTACAACTTCAAATATGTACCAATGCAATTTGAAGGAATTTATGTACCAAGGGAACTATTGGATAGATTATCCTCATGTTGGACATTTGCATCGAAAAATGAGAAAGAAATCAGAGAGAGTACTTGTTTCTCTAATGCCACCTAAATCTAAGAAGGTAGAGATAGTTGAGATGATGGAGAAACACAACAAGGAATTCTCACCAAAGATGAGGGCATATAAGTCTCTTGAAGTAAAGTTAATTAAACTTGAGAAGGAAAGCCACAAGAAATGGTGCAAAATCATGAACAAACCTATTGAGGAGGAAATCCCTGACAAAGACCTTCAACAAAAAGATGTTGATAAGGCAACTAAAGATGATACATCCATCGAGTTAGATAAAGAAGAAGATGATACAATAGGGAACAAGACTACAGATGTTGCAGATGAAAGATGGGATGATACCACAAATGAAAACATTGTGGATACTAATGTCATTAACATTATCGATGACCCAACAGATGAAATCAATAAGGATGAAGATTTCACTATTGCAAAAGACATAACCGATGAACATGACACAACAATTGATACTACACAGGTGAATATTCTAGGCAAAATGCCTATACTAATACAAGATATCAATATCCTGCAAGAAACAAGCAAATCACCGAAGAAGGATACTCTAAAGGATGTAGGAGAAGAATCAAATATAGACAACACTGATGGTCAGAAATACATCATAGATACTCAAGATGTAACTGACACTAACAAGGTTACTGAATGAGATAAGGAAAAAGATGTAGAGACTCAAGACAAGAATGAAGAAACCAAGACTGATGATGTAAATGACACCAATGAAGGAGACAAACCAAAAGATGGTACTCCTGAGAAAATAGAGAAGAGTGCTACTTGTTAGCATTTTTCCTTGACCTTGTCAAAGAAAATTCTAATTAACGAGGACCAAACAATCCTCCTACACTTTGAGCTCAAAGGCTCAAGTGGGTATACCTATTAGATTCACTTCTTTCAGTGAATCAGGGGATGGATTCATGCCCATCACACTTGATATAACAATCATTCACAACTTTTTAAACAGAAAAGTAAAAATGATTTGATATTTTATGATTTGATGATGACAACTGCATAAAGAAGCAAAGACCAGCACCTTCTCTATTAGGAAATAGATTCATATAAACATACATTCATAGAAAACCCTCTAAATACAAACACACATGACCCAAATGAAGTGCCTTGCATTTCACTCTTTTCATGACATCAGATTCATATCCAATCTTGAAACCTCTGAATTGGTCTATAAGATTTACTCTTTCCATGAAAGAAACTAAAACAAAAATTCATAGCTACCTTATAACTGGTGCACTAAAATGCCTTACAAATTAATACACAAAGATTCAGGATCAAACACAAAGACATCAGACACATATTAGAAAGGGAATCCATTTGATTTTCATTAAAAACTTCTGATTCAATACATTTACACAACAAAGAACTCAAAACCAAACACATAAAATCAAAAAGCTGCCTTGCAGCATTAATTTCACCATCTCTGTACAATTGAGAAGAAATAGAGATATAGAGGAATTGGAAAAAAAAATTCAGTCACTGACACCTATCCTTCTTCTCCCAGAAAATATTTGCAACTACTTCTTTTTGTAACTTCCAAAATCTGATTTGATCTAGACTCAAAAGGCTTTCAAAATCAGAATCTTCATCCTGATACCTTTTCGGTGATATATGACACTTATATGTTTGCACAGAGTCTGACCATCTGTGGAAATCAATCTTTTGCTTGTGCATCATTTAAATTTATGAATTTATCAATATAGTCTAAACTATATCATTCTTCAATTTTAACTTTGGTTTTACATTATGACAGATTATTTAATTCATTTTTTCCTTTTTCCTGTGTAATTCACCAGATCTCGCCAAGTGTTACCTCCTGGTTGGCTCTAAAAATTCACCTTTGCATAGCCTACCTGAGTGTGTTATGAGTTGAGTCACCCACTCGCATGCCCTTTTCATCACTTTGGAAAACTTGGGTGACTGAGCTCAGCTGCACACTCGCACATCATTTTTGGTCATCTTCAAATCCTGTGCGACTGAGAAACTAGCTCGATCGTGCACTCGTGGGCATTTTTGACTCAACTGTAATTCATCAGCGACTGCGCAACAAGTTAATTTTCTAGTCCATGACTGCATGAATGGCTCAGTCATGAGCTCATGCATCATTTTGGGCACCTTGTTGAACCAACGTGACTATGTGACAAGCTCAGTCGCACAATCACAAGACAATTTTCAATCTGTCTTCCTCCACCGCGGGTGTGCGACTAGGAACCACATGTCTGACATGTGTCCTCCAACTCATCTAAAAAATTTGGGCATCGACCATCTAAGCATGTTTCCCAAGGTGCCATCTATCCTTGCGCATGGAGAGAGCTTCCTCTTTGCTTCACATTTCAATATGAAAGCCTTTTTTCTTATAAACACTTTGAATTCACACTATGGCATGAATGTGGGACAATGGTTTTAAGTTTTTTAAGCTTTCTATGCATTCTTGTTCAAAATTTAGGGGCCCACCATGTCCAAGTTTTCCTCCAGCCAAGGGACCTGCCAGTGGGTCTCCTGGATTCATCTTCAAAGTTCATTGCAATTGTTTTAGTATATAACTACTAAAAACTCCCGCCACTTGATGCATGTGGGATAATGGAATTTTCCATTTTCAAGTTTTTAGCCTTTCCTGATGCTGAGTGTGGGCTCTTATGCAATGCATTTTTCTATTTGAAAGTTTAAAAAGCTCCTCCACTATCTGTGTGGCCCTCCTACAACATACAGCCCCCTCCTTGGAAGTCTACACAGGCAATATATGGTTTGATGTTTGAAAGTTTAAAAAAAAAGATCACACAATACAACCCCTTTTAAATACCATGCAGCATATGGTCTCTGTTGCTTAGACATTGCGTAGGATATTTGCAATAATATATCATTGGAAATGAAATTTTTATTTGAAAACAAGGTGTTACCTCTTGTGCATCCTTTTGACATACATCCTTGCCAAATGTATTTTTTTATGGTGATGTTTGCAGACTTAGACACAAAACATAATCATATGGTAGCTTCCCCAAAAACTCTAGCGTGGTATCTCTATATTTTACATATCGAACATATCAAATAATTATTGTTTCATTTTACCCACCAATTGGTAAGTGCCTATGCTCAAAACATTTCACAGTCTCCATCATGACTTGCACTGGTTAACAAGACTTCTACACAACCCCTCTACATTCTTCCCCAATCTACGCTGGCTTTTGTGGTTTGCTATTTGAAATTTTTAATGTTTTTTGCCCTATCAAATGATGCTATACACCTAGCTGAGCACATATCATTTGCAATGTTTTAAGTTTTAGATAGTAATCCCTCAACTCGATCATGGGCTCTCTGTCAAAATACAAATGAAAGTCTAAAAAAAAAACTTATCCACTTGCTATCCACTTGCTGGGCATGCCTATGGGTTGTTGCACTGAATCTTTAATCTTTCACAATGTTATGTAGAATATAAAACCTACCAATTTTATTTTCTTGGGGTTCTAAATACCTTCCAAGTGCATTGTGCAACCATCCTTGCATTCCACGCCGACTTCCACATTTAAAAATTTTAGTGCATGGTATCCTTTGGAGTGTTTAAAAAATCTACTTGTTGTATGCGTAGGCCCTTGTCTTCATTCCTTCACAACTGTTTGCATTATGTTTGTTTCCAAATTTCATTTAAAATTTAAACTCCTTTCTCCCTTGCGCTAAGTTTGGCATAATCCTTTCCAATACATTTGTTGCTTTAGATGTTTTAAACATTTCCTTCAATGCTCATTTTGCGAGTAATCTGTTTGTTTTTTAAATGTTTTGAAATACTTGATTTTATAAATTGTGTAACTTATTCAATCTTTTCAAAGCGTGGACTCCCAAATTCTTGCATTGTTGGCTCCCTTTGCAGTCCACGCTGGCATTTCATCTATTTGTCTTATGTTTTTGTAAAACTCCTCAACATTTGCATGTGCAACACCCTTCCAAGGCATTGTGTGGAGCTACCTTGTTCCTTCTACTCATAATGCCTCCCTTTGTGGTAGACACCTTCCAGATGCATTAGCTTTGAAATTTTAGTGAAGCACTCCCTTTTAGAGCCATGCACAGGCTCTCGAAAGACCAGCACTGCTCCTTAGCATTTAACAATTCAAATATCATCCATTTGTCATGTATTGAAAAACATACTCTTCAGATATCCAGGGGGTAGCTGATGTAGAAAATAACCATATAGTTGTCTGAGCCAATGACCAATAAAATCTATAATGCATCAATACCAGAGATATTACTTTTTTCAGAATGGATTGATTTCTTAACCGAGTCCAATATGTCATCCCTATTTTCACTTGCATGATTGATATATGGTTCTAAAATATGCATGAACATTTTATTAGATGGGTTCTTATGTTATAGAACTAATGAATTAATACAATCTCCCATTTCTCCAATTGGAGATACCACCAATACATGTCTTGCTACCCCAAAAGAATAATTTCGTTGAATGGTGAAGTATGCAGTTTTCAAATTAAAATGATAAGTAGATTTTGGAAAGGACCTCAAAAACTGATCAGATAAATTTCTAGATTCATGCATTCCAAAATTTATGCTCATTTCAAACATGTGAACGCAGGTTTCAAAGGGATTTGCATGAACACATTAGGGTCATAAAATATCAGTTCAAAATTAGCTACTTCATTCAAACTGCAATTTGAAGGATTCAAATATATGCAAACCCCTTCGGATTTACTTATGCAAAATCATCAAACCACATCCTGGAATTTACCCACTGATCCATGTAGAAAATTTTCATATATAGAGTACAATGGAAACTAATTTCATCTTAACACAATCACCTGACAACAAGTTACCATCCTTTGAAAATGACTACTCAGTAAACTTTACTCTGTCCCACTAGAAATCTGCATAAATTGCTCTTGATCTTGACTCTGAAAACCAATCAAAATAAACCCCCAGAGTCTAATCCTTTGAAAATAGATTCACTTCCACATAGGGAACATGAATCTTCAACTGATTTTCTTTGATAGTCAACTCATCAACTCGGATTAATCTGCAAAGTCATCTCTTTACAACTTTCCTGAATTTAAACACGGTGAAAATGCATAAATCAAGTTTGGAATCGGCAAAGAAAAGTGATCAATCGGATTGGTAGAAGTCTACAAATATCTAGGTAGGTACAACTCCATTCTTAAAATATTATGGAAAACTCAATTATCCAAGGCATTCATCCAGTTACACATTTGCAAGACCTCAAAGTAAGCTACTTCAGAATTTTGCATTTGACCATTTGGCAAATTGATAAAAAATGTAAACGGAATGAGCTTAGAAAACTGACCAAATGGATTCATCATGACCTAAATACAAAGATATAAGAATTATTTGACCTTTTTAATATGATGAAAAAGGAATTATTTCAATTGGGTCACAAGGTCAAAAGTTACAATTTGTCAAATAGGGCTACTCAGAATTTTGGGCAGAACAAAGAAATGAGACATTTCTGGGAGACCAACTTTGAGGGATTGGAAAACCTATCAAAAGGATTTGAAATGGATTGAGCTTTGGAACATAAGTTCTCTGATATACATACTTAAAAATTCCAAAATGGCAGGCCATGAAACTTAACAAGACACTTACACTTACAAACTTACACTTAGGAAAAATACAGATTTAGACAAGCACCTCAGAATGGCTATCCCCAAAACATGCTTAAACTGAAATTTAGGAGCTAGAACCCACTGCATATGCCAAATGAAAGGTGAGGAACATGTCTCCCAAGTGTTTTTTCACAAAAATCATCAGGCCTCATTTTGCATGTGTTTAGAGTAAGGATTCTCCGCAAGTTTTTAGGGGTTATTCAACTTGCCTTAGAGGAATTTTTAGTATAGTCACTCCAAATTTTGGATGAATTTGAGAGTAATAACACTACCAATGATGCTAAGTTGAATTTGGAGATGTCTGCAAACACCTGACAAGCTGAAACTGATGCCAAGTAGCAGAAAGAAGCACAACAGGTCACATCATCAAGCACAACAGAAAAGGCTGAGAAATTGGCAATGGTGTTACATTATAATGAGTCACAAAAGAAGAAGAAGAAGAAGAAGAAGAAGAAGAAGAAGAAGAAGAAGAAGAAGAAGAAGAAGAAGAAGTTAGAGGTTACACTGGATGAAATCATTGAAATACCAAAGTGTGACCCCTCTACACTTGACATTGATGCATTACAAGAATATGGAGAGATATGCCAGAGGAAGGCATTGCAAGAGAAGTTGAAGAAACAGCACAGGGACTCCATGGTACTAGAGAAAACATGGGACATACTACATCAAATAGTTCTTGATATTGACATTGATCAAAAAAAGCCAATACTTGATCAACTAGCTACCCTCATCTATGCAATCACAACTCAGAACATTGATGTTGAGAAAGCAATTGAGGAAAGAGTCGAAATGAAGTACTAATAGAAGCTCATAGAGAACATCAGCCAAGAAGTGGAAGTAAATAAGGTAAAGCTATAAAAATTCATATCTGAATTAGACCCCATCATATCTAAAGCTATAACCTTAATTAAAAAGCTAAGCACAATAGAAAATTTCATTAAGGAAAATAGTGACAGTATAGCAAAGCTTGATACAGATCTAGCAAACAGTGCTAGTAGCTTAACCACAAATGGAGACAATGCAATCAAACTGCATTATGAGAAGATAATTGAGGTAAAAAAGTTAAGGCAAGAGCTATGGGAAGTAGAAACTCATTTCAGGGAAGAAGTTATCGAGCTATAAGCTTAACTTCTGCCAAATCGTACACTGCTCCAACAGCATATCAGTTCTACAAAGCAACTGATAGGAACCCCCGAGATGTCTATAGCAAACATAATATATGATATGCATTCAAATATCACACTTGAGCACATGGCTCTAGAGAACCTCAGATAGCAATAGGAGAAAATGTTGGAAGATATGAAGTCTTCACATTCCCATATTTTTGATAACCTCTAAGGTAAACGACCTTTGCCCTTAATATCAAATAAAGGGGGAAATGATATAAGTACAAAAAAAAAAAGGGGAAACTATTATATACATTCATTCAGATAGGAAAATGGTAGATATGTATATGTATATTCATAAAGGGAAAATGATATGTAGAAGGAAAAGATATCATATGTAGAGATATACCAGCATATACATAGGGGGAGTCATTAAAATGACTAAGGATTATGTATGTTGTATAGAATTAACATTTTGTTAGTATTTTGCACATATCAATTTTTGATACTAATATCAAAGGGGGAGATTGATGACATTAATTTTCTATTAGTATATAAAAAACACTTTCAATAAGCCTACACTGAAAGATAGGAAAGAGAAAACCGAATATCAGATTAAGAGATCACCAAAGATGACTAAGTACAAATAGAACTGATGACACAAGTTAGTGTGTAAACCAAAAATCACAAAGAAGAAAGATAAAGTGAAACCCAATAGAGGAACCCAAAATGTAAGTTATAGTTCAGACCGACAAGACATATATAGTGCAACTGATAGACAAAACCCAAGGACAGTCAAGCATGACCGACAGATAGAACCAAAATTCAGTTGCAACCCGCAAAAAGTGGATCTGACTTCCACGTCAGATAAAAAAGTGTATTCTACTTATAGGATACTTAATTGTTTTAAATCCATTTCTTTAGGGACAAGATACATGAATGTAAGTGCTTTAATTAGTCTAACTGATTTAAAACACATAGACTAGGAGATCTAGGTATAAATTGGAAACCTGATCTTAGAGTTAACATTGTTTTTATCAAAACTCGATGAAGTCAATCCACCTATAAATAGATGATGCAATCATTCGTTAGAGTGTGTGTGAGAGAAGGAAAAATAAAGAGGAGAACAAAATGAGCACATCTATGGATTGAATTGAGAGTTTCAGGAAAAAGAACAGAAAAAGAAGGGTTTGGTTAGCAGAACCAAGAATAGAGGAAACCGATAATCAAAGTTATTATTCAATCATAGTTAAGGTGATAATATTTTTATGTGAACTAAATAGGATCTTTATTAGCAATAGGAGATTGCATTTACCAGTTCAATTTGTAATTTTCTATCAATCTAACAAGTGGATCAAAGTGTAAAAATCCTTTCAAGGAAGGTGGATTTAACAGTCCAACATCAAATCTCTTAACCGAGTGTACACTTAATAGTGTTGCTAAAGATCTTACCAGAGTAGACTTTAACAGGTCTCCACCAATACTCCTAATAGGGTAGATCATTAGAAGTGATCAAATTGTAAGCCTTAACGGGCCCCTTCCAATCTACAGATAGTGAATTTTTGTGGGTGTCATCCCCACTGCATTTTTTGCTTCCTAACAAGATTTTTCTACAATATCATATCTTGTATTATGTTTCAATTACCTTCATGAATGTTTCTATGAATGATTTGCATGTTTATTAATGTTATGAATTGATGTAACTCACATCAAGATAGTTTAGATCAGATTGAATGGACATGCAATTGATTACAAAGGTTAATTGATTAAAGGATACAAAAAGTTTTAGAGGTATTGATTCACCCCTCCCCTCTCAGTACATACTTCCCATTAATCCCAACAATCTATGCTAGAGTCTTTTGTAATTGATCCACTATATCGTATTGATTGGAAGTGGAAGATTTTTTAGTTATTTTTCCTCACAAAGTGACTTGGGCTTGACTTCTTGTAACCACATTGGCAGGTTCATCTTTTGGTTTTTCTTTGATGATAATTATAATAACCCTTGAGTCATATCCCAAAATATTATTGATCACATTTTCATAAGTATGGGTGTAGTTTACTTTGTCTCCTTTGTTATTCTTTCATGATGTTGAGTCTTCTCCTTTCTCATGATTTAGAAGAGGGATTTTGAATGCTACATGTTCATCATTTTTTTAATGTCCCTTGATGGTTATAACACCATTATCTATAAATTCTTGTATGACATGTATTAATCTTTGGAAATCATTTTTATTGTGACCCTTTCTTTTATGGTATTCACAATAGTATGAATCATTCCACCATGTTGGTTTGACCCATGGTTAAAAATCTCTTTCTTTAGGTAATGTTATCACTTTGTTTGCAAGAAGTGTTCTCAAAGCTTATTCAAGTGGCTCACCTAAAGGTGTGAATTTCCTCTGAGGTGTATTTGATGGTGGTTTTCTTATAATAACTAAGAGGGGGGGTGAATCACTGGCCTCAAAAATATTCCAATAAATCAACCCAAAAACTGAGTACCACAATATTAAGCCTCTAGTTATCTTCAGTCCTACAAGATGAATACCTTCAAATAAACTTATCAAATAACTACTGCTTAGAGTTTACTGTTAAACCTTATTCTTAATGTTTATCGAATAGTAGTCTTTCATTTACCAAAAAATAGTAAATTTCTTAGTGTATACTGATCAATCCAAATTAGTTATGTGTAATGAAAAACACTAAAGTAATGACTTATAAACACATTGAAACATGGATTTTTAATGTGGAAACCTTGTTAAGGGAAAAACCAATTGGGACCGGTAACCCAAAATTTTCACTCTTCTGAAGTGATCTCGATGAAGATCCAACCCTGTTAAAGGTTACAAACACATTGTTAGGTATGACCTTGTTAGAGGATTTAAATAGAATAGTTTGTCACTTGATATCGGGCATCACTATGCTACCTTGTATGAACAAACCTAGTGTAGTTTGTCAAATGGTATCTGGCATATCATGCTATCTTCATGATCAAAATTTTTGATACTCCTTGGGATGTATCTCAATATAGAAAGGATTGTTAAGTTCTGCTTGATTAAGAGAATTTCTGAATCAAGGGTTAAACTGAAACAATAAATGATCTATTCACACATACAACTTAGACTTGCAAATTTTCAGATCTATTGTAAGCTCATTTTACCTTTCTGATCAATATGTATTTTCAATACCTTTGCTCCACTTCTTTCTTCTTGGTGATGTTGTGCTTCTCTATTGCTCGGTGTCCGCAGAAATCTTTAGCTTTTTCTTCAGCTTGATTGATTAGGACTATATGAAGTTGTTCTTCATCAGTTTCTCTTTAGCATCCTCTTTTTCTATTCACTCCCCTAATTTATAATGAATTAGATTATCTCTTTATAGACATAATATCACCATTTCTCACTTCTTAATTTTCTTTTTCTTGGCATGATGTGCAATCTTAGGGCCAATCTTGCTTTAAAGCTTAACTCATATTTCATCTCGTAGAAATCTTCTTGAAAACTAGATAAAACATATTTAAATATTTTTACTTATCTCTGGCTTTAACTTGTCAATGGAAACAATGTTAACAACCAGTTAAGTCTATTTTTAGCTCTACCAGCTAAATATTTTTTTGTTTTTGAACTTCAGTTTCTTTTAGTGTTTTAACTCTTTGATAGCTTCACTCAACACTTCAAATCTCTTTGGGCTTCTCATTCGGTGTTGTCTGTCTGTTGAGGTTGTCTGTCCTTTGGTTAACACTATAATTATGACTATCAGTAATGCTTGTGATGCTTCTTGTCAGTAATTCTTATCGGTCTCTTTGCTCTGGCATCACTATGACTTTTCTCTCAGGTCTCTTTATCTGTCAGATTCCACTAACCATCAGTGTTTGTAGTCACTTAGTGAATGTTGGTCTTTTATGCATTACTGAAAGTGTAATCTTTATCTCTTTGATTCTCTGAAGTCTTTGAGACTTTGAATATAACCGATCAAATTATATCAATTTGACATCAATGAAAATATAATCCATTAACTGATTTAATGTCTTGCATTATCTTTCTACATTTTGGTGATCAACTTAACATCTTCAAACATTCAATTAGTTATATGTCATCAATCTCTCCCTTTGGTATTGATGGAAACACACTACATTATCACACTATATTATTACTAATATAATATGAAATATAACATTTGAAGATCATCAATCTCTCATTTTATAACTAATACAAATGTCTGGCTCTCGGAAAGCTCATATAGCTTAGATTTGGTTCTTGCAGAGTGTGTTCTTCAATGTTCAATCCCTTTACTGTATAGATGTAGCAGCTTTTGTCTCTATTTTTTATGTGTTCTGCATTGATTGTTCCTCTTCTTGATCATCTCTTTTTCCTTTGATAGAAATCTCTCCCTTTGTATGTATTCTCTCCCTTTTGTTACTTCTCTCCCTTTGATGGATATTTCATATGTAATCTCTACCTTTGGATAAATATTAACTCTCCCTTTGAATTCTTAGGAACTTCTCTCCATAGATAATGATATAATCTCTTTTTTTATAATGAGATAATCTATCCCTTGTAATTCCTTAATCTCTCCCTTATAATTTAAGATAATGAGATAATCTCTCCCTTATAATTCTTGATAATGAGATAATCTCTCTCCATTTGACAACAATGCCAAACACTTCTTCCATATCATCTTCCATTCCTTTTTATAATATACTCCTTGAATTTCCCTATCCATTAGCAATACAGTGACTCTCATGTTCGGTGTAGGTATGTACCTTGTTGTGTACATATGTATCTTTTGTAGTCCATCTCTTTTCTTACATCAACATGAATGATCTTCTGATTTGTGTGTATTCTGATGCAATCTCCTAGTCAACTTTACTAACCGATAGACAAGGGTTGGACCCCTAGTCTCTATCTCAGGTACTCAAATGTATCTTTCGGTAATGGCTTGGTAAATATGTCAGCTAATAGTTCCTTTGATTGAACATATTATAGTATCACTTCTTTTTCTTGCACTTGTTCTCTTAAATAGTGATACTTGATTGCAATATGCTTAGTCTTAGCATGCATGACTG
The DNA here is from genome assembly GCA_018584345.1 of Thuja plicata. Lineage (NCBI taxonomy): Eukaryota > Viridiplantae > Streptophyta > Pinopsida > Cupressales > Cupressaceae > Thuja > Thuja plicata. The sequence goes on from MU226026.1 coordinate 628,776, forward strand.
GAATTATCACAATAGATAATCACTGGATCAATAATCTTCATATTCATACCTTCCAGCAACTGTTTGATCCATGCAATATTAGAGCAGTTTGCAACAACAACCACATATGCAGTACACTGAGAGATGCATCCTTGCTTCTTGTTGATCCATGTGACAAGTCTGTCACCCATGAAGAATGCTCCTCTAGTTGTGCTCTTTCGGTCATCAATGTTTCCAGCCCAATTAGCGTCTGTATTGACTTGTAACTCAAATTTTCCTTCTCTTTTATACCATAATCCATAGTCCTCGGTGTTCTTTAGATATCTCAGAATTCTCTTAACAATAGTCATATGTGATTCTTTGGGATTAGCAGAGAATCTTGCAACTATTCCAACTCCATGTGTAGTATCTAGTCTAGTATGAACAATATACATTAGTTTTCCAATCATTGATCTATACAATGTTTGATTTACCTCATTTGATTGTCTTCCTTTGTTATCTTATATATGGTTTCCATAAGTGTTCCAACTAGTGTAGAATCTTACATCTTGAATATCTTCAACACTTCCTTGATGTATTTGGACTGAGTGATATATATGCCTACATCTTGTTGAAGAATTTGTAGACCAAGAAAGAATTTGGTCTCCCCAAGATACAACAACGGATGCTGCATAAGTGAATATACTAGGCCAAATACCATTATTGATACAGGCTATCAATATCATCTCACAAAAGGAGAATTCACCTGAGCCTGATGCAAGCATACCCAAGGATAAGGGTGAAGAGGAACAAAAAAACACAACTAATGAGAAGAATATAATAAATGAATAACAGAAAGAAATAGATGGATAAAAAAATAAAATAAAGGTGAAGAAGACAAGCAAGGCGATTCCACTCCTAAGGATACCGAAGGAGAAGTTGTAGATAAAGAAAAGGTTGATGTGGAGATGTCCACAGCAAACCAATAGGTAGACACCAAGAAGAATAAAAAGGGAACAAAACCTCCAAAGCCTTCATCAAGCACATCAGATCACGCAAAGAAAATTTCTATGGTACTGCATACAGGTGCCTCCACAACACTTTCGGAGAAGAAGAAGAAGAAGAAGAAGAAGAAGAATCCAGTCACACCGGAAGAGATAATTGAAATACCAGACTGTGATCCAAGGAAATTGGATCTAGAGTCACTTACAAAGTATGCAGAACTTTTTAAAAGAAAATCTATCCAAGATAAGCTTAAGAAATAGACAAAGAATACATAGGTACTTGAAACAACCAAGGAAATACTATAGCAGATTGTACCTGATATAGACATTGTTCAAAATTATTCTATCATTGATCAATTAGTCATTCTTACCGAAGCTATAACATCACTAAATGTGGATGAAGAGAAGGCCATAGAAGAACATGCAGAAAAAAAGTACAAGTACAAAATGATAGATAAAATTAGCCAAGAAGTGGCTAAAAACAAGGTAAATCTACCTAAACTAATAAATGATTTGGAACCAATCATTTCAGACGCTATCACCTTAATTCAGAAGTTAAGAACATTAGAGCACTTCACTAAGGAAAATAGTGAAAATATTTTAAAGATAGATGCAGATCTTTCTTCTAGTGCACAAGGTTTCACAAAAACTGATAATGCAATAAAGTTGAATTATGAAAAGGTAATGGAAGAAAATAAGTTGAGACTTAAGATTCAAGAGGTAGAATCAAATTTTAGAGATGAGGTAACTAAACTATAGGCTCTATTGCTACCCAATCTCACACTACTGCAACAACATATGACCATAATAAGATAATCGATTGCCACCTTGGAGATGTTTGTCATCGACATCATCTATGATATGCATGCAAGGATTACATTGGAGCACACGGCTCTGGAACACCTTTAGGATAAATGGGAGAAAATGATGGAAGAAATAAAGAACTCATATTCCCATATTTTTTAAAAGTTGTAAGTAATTACATCTTTGCCCTTATTATCAAAATGGGGAAAATGATGTGATACAAGAGGACAATGATATGATAAAGGGAGAAGATAAGGTGAAAAGGGGGAAATAGTATAAAGTCAAAGTATATATACATATTAAAAACTAGAACATACACATAAGGGAGTTATAATGACAAGGTGAACACATGGTGTATGTACTAAACATTTTAGTTTTGTACATATTAGTTTTTGATACTAATGTCAATGGGGGAGATTGAAGACATATTTTGCCTTTAGTATGCAAAGGAAAATAGTTTTGAACCATTGGTAACACCAACACCGAAAGACAGGTTTAGTGCAACCCAACACACAACTTCACATGGTAACCCGACAACAAAGTTTATAGTGTAACCCGACAGAGTAGGTTACAATGTAAACTGACAGCGTAGTTTACAAGTGCAACATGAAATTGTTGAAGTGGAGCATCTAGTATGAAAAACATACATTATTTTGCCAATCATTGATCTATACAATGTCTAATTTACCTCATTTGATTTTTCTTCCTTTGTCATCTTACATCCAGTTTCCATAGGTGTTCCAACTGGTGTGGAATATTCCATCTTGAATATCTTCAACACTTCCTTGATGTATTTGGACTGAGTGATATATATGCCTGCATCTTGTTGAAGAATTTGTAGACCAAGAAAGAATTTGATCTCCCCAAACATAGACATTTCAAATTATTTTCTCATTTCATTACCCCTAAAAATGATATCATCAACAAATATTTCAGCTATCAGAATATTACCATCAGTATCTTCTTTTAAGTACAGATTTCTATTTTCACTTGTTCTTACAAATTCAATGCTTATGAGATAGGATTGAAGTCTTTCATACCAGGCTCTCAGTGCTTGTTTCAATCCATACAAGGCTTTATGTAGTATACATACCATGTCTCTCTTGTCTGGATCAATAAACCCTTCTGGTTGTTCAATGTATACCTCTTCTTCCAGTATTCCATTTAGGAATGCAGATTTGACATCCATCTAGTATACCTTGAATCCTTTGAATGTAGCATAAGAAAAAAGAATTCTAACTCCTATTCTAGAAATGGGTGCAAAGGTTTCACCATAATCAATACCTTCTTCTTGTGCATGCCCCTTGCATACTAATCTTGCTTTATTTCTTGTGACTTATCCATTCTCATTCAGCTTGTTTCTGAATATCCATTTGGTACCAATGAAATTCTTGTCATCGGGTCTCATCACTAGTGTCCATGTAGTGTTCTTCTTAATATTTTCCATTTCTTCATTCATAGCACTGACCCATTCCTCATTTTTAAGTGCATTATTAATAGATTTAGGTTCAAAATCACAAAGTAAACATCTAGTATTTAGTGACTTACTCCTTTCTCTCATTCCATCCTTCTTGTCTCCTATGATCTGATTTTGTGGATGATGTCTTCTGACATACTTTGTAAGTTTTGGTTCATCTCTTTGTCCATCTTTTTTATTACCTTCTTGGCCTTCATTTTGATCTCCATCGCTTGGTACATTATCTTGAGTATTTTCCTGGTTTTTGGTAATTACAGCCTGATGCTTGGGTGCAATATTTTGTTGCTTGGGAGTGATACACTATTTCTTGAGTAGAGTGTTAGGTTCTTCAGTGTAAAAAAACTTGTTATAGTCTTTTGGTTTGTTTCTTCTTTCCTTGTCATTCTTCTCTGAAAATTCATCTATTCTTACATTTGCACTTTCAATGATCTTGTTAGATGACTTGTTAAGACATTTATTAGCCTTGATTTTGGTGGAATACCCTAGAAAGATACCTTCATCACTTTTGGAGTCAAGCTTTCCATTTCTTTCATCTTTCAAAATATAAAATTGACTACCAAAGATTCTGAAGTAACTTATATTGGGTGTGTAACCATACCAAAGCTCATAGGGTGTCTTCTTTGTAACCTTTTTCAATTGTACTCTGTTCAATGTGTAGACAATAGTACTAACAGCTTCCCTTTAGAAAGTTTGAGTGATGCTTTTCTCAATCATCAATGTTCTTGCAGAATCAACAATTGATATGTTTCTCCTTTCAACAATTCCATTTTTTTGTGGTGTTCTCAGTGCATAAACCTGTCTTTTAATTCCATGCTCATTACAAAAATCAGTGAATTCATCTGAAATAAATTCCCTCCTCTATCTGACCTTAATAATTTCAGTTCCTTACCACTTTGTTTTTCTACCATAGCCTTATACCATTTAAACATCTTGAATCCTTCTGATTTATCTTTTAAGAACATAATTGTCATCATTCTAGAATAATCATCTACAAAGAGAATAAAATACCTATCTCCATAGTAACTCTTTGTCCTCATGGGTCCACATAGATCAGTATGTGCTAATTCTAGAATTGCATTAGATGTATGGGCTTTACTCTTGAAACTAGACTTTGTCATCTTACCTTTTTGACAATTCTTACACATGATATGCTTAGGCTTTGACATGCTTGGTAAGCCTCTAACTTTTCTTTTATTTCTTATCTTTATCGTGTTGTCAAAATTCACATGGAATAGTCTCTTATGCCACAACCATATGTCTTCATTTCTATCCAATAAACAAGTGGTTTTAATGTCATCAAGATAGAAAAGGTTACCTTTTGTTTGTTCACTAGTTCTGATCAACCTTCCTGATTCATTGAAGATATTTTCCTTCTTATTCTCAAATGCTACTTAGTGACCTATGTTATTTAGCTATGAAACACTCAACAGATTGTAATTAAGTCCTTTTGCCCAAGCATTTTCACATTTGACCAGGTTATTCAACATTATTGTTCCTTTACATTCAACTGGAAAACGTGTGTCGTTACCCATTCTTACTGATCCACCATTATAGTATTAAAAATTTTCAAACTTTTGTTTATCACCAGTCATGTGGTGAGTGCATTCACTATCTATAATCTAGACATCATTCTTACTAACCTTAGATATGAGTGCAGTCTCTACATACCTTTCTTCTTCTTCATCTGAGTCATCTTGATGACATTATTTTTCCATTAGTATGCAAAGAACACTTTCGGTCAACATACACCAAAAGACAAAACAAAGAGCAAACCAAAAATTAGATATAAGAGATCACCAAAAATGGCTAAGTACAAAGAGAACCAATGACACAGGTTTGCGTGTAAACCAAAAATGCAAATTTAGAATGATAAAGAGGAACCTGACAAGAAAGATATAGTGCAACCAAAGATAATTGTTAAAGAGGAAACCAAGAGAATAGTTCAAGCAAGGAACCTGAAAGATAGTCAACTGATTTTAGAGCATTACCGACCGACAAAAATTAAAAGTCAGTTAAAGCCCGCAAAAAGTGGATCTGACTTCCATGTCAGATAAAATAGTCTTATTCTATTTATAGAATCTTGATTTGTTTTTAAAATCATTTTTTTAGGGACAAGAGACATTAATGTAAGTGTTTCAATCAGTCTAATTGATTTAAAACACATAGCCTAGGAGATCAAGGAAAAGTTGTAAACCTATGATCTTAGAGTTAATATTGTTTTACATGAAACTTGATGAATTCAATATATCTTGTAAATAGATGATGCAATCATTCATTATAGTAAATGTGAATATAGAAGAGAGGATGAATGAATTCTATGAGCATATCTATGGATCAAACTGAACGTTTCAAGAACCATAATAGAAAAAGGTGAATTTGGTTATTAAGAACCAAGAACAGAGGATACCAAGCAACAGAGGTATTTGTACGCCTCCTTTCATGATTCATAGTTCCCAAGCTTTCCAAAGGTGGGGGTTAGTAGCACCGGTTTGCAATGATAGAAATCAAATACACAAAGCTACCAATAATGAATACTTAAAATCTAACCAATAAAATGTACAAGCAAAGAAAGGAAAACAAATGAATGCAAACCCCAAAGTGCTTGAAGCTTCTATTGTCTCTCTCTACTCCTTCTGAAATGCTATTTTTTATGCTCAATATTGGTGTGGGCAGTGTATATGACTTGAGAAGTGTCGATAATTTTCTAATTGAAATGTGTGTGTGTGTGATCGCAAGATGGCTTGAATGCTAGAACCAAACTGACAGAGTAATGGCACACAAGAGCTTGAAATCTTGGATCCTTCAAATGGGTATGAAGGGTTTATTATATAGGAATTGAGGATCATATGAACGGTTGAGATAAATCCTAGAGATAGGGATATGAAAGGTTGAGATTAAAAGGAACTGGAGAAGCCATCAGTAAACTCCACCTCTTCAATTGGTAAAGAGGAGATAGAGTTTGGTTGGTTGAAGACCTAATTGTGAGTTACCTTTTAGAACTAAAGAGGTGGGTGGACTTATCTATGTGAGTTGCAAAGAGGGGTGGAGTTATCCATGTGAACTGGAGAGATGGCTGGAGTAACCCATGTGTTCTGATTAAGGATTATCTCTTTGAAAATAAATAAATATTTAATTCATTTATGTAATTAAATTTTTCAACATGTGAGATAATTGAATTCTTTTTTATTTAGAATTTCTTTATTGAACCAAATTAAATTAATTTAATTAGAAGAATTTAATTAGTAAGTTTAAATATTTCAATTTAAACTATAGGAAATTAAATTTAATTATTTAATTAATGGTAATTAATCAATTAAGGTTAAATTAATTAAATAAAACTAATTATTTAATTAATTTTGGGAATTTGATTAGATGATTTGGAGAATGAATTTAGAGTAAAATAGATGATTAATTAATGATTAAAAAACCATTAATTAATAGATGAAAATTAGTGTTTTTAACAGAAATTCGCAAGCCTGTCCATTTTAGGGTGTCTACATTTGCCCCTCTTTGATGCAATGTGACTTGTCGCAGTGTCTCAAAGAATTTTCAGATTTGATCCTGCCCTAGCTTGCCCCAGTGATAGCAAGTGGACTATATGCCCCTCAACAAATTAAGCAAAGAAAATGCGTCAAATGAGCATTAATTTGTTGAAAATGTGAATCACTATATGATGATAATGAATGTATTCCTATGTTAGTTATGATGTTATTGATGATGGATGCATCGATTATATGATCTACTATGCTCATGTTTTTTTATGCAATAAATGAATACAATCTACTATGCACAAAATATCTGAGTAATGCGTGTGTTAGTTAGAAGATAGTTGGTGGAAATGTGTTCTCTGGGATTTCATTTGATAGATATGGAATGATAGAAAGGATTTTTTTATTTTTGATAGATATGAATTGATAGAATGGATGAGTGACCCAAGTCGCTGCCCTTGTTTCCAATATTTTTCATCATTGCATCTTTTTATGAAATTTCAAAGAGCGTCCAATGCATCCAGATCACATACTATCTGGATACCGCCATGACCTCTTGATAACCAGAAGGAGTAGAGAGATTGAAATAGAAAAAGAACTTAGTGCACCCAAATATTGACCATCTGAGTTCAGCTATGTTCCTTGTTTGAAAAGAAAGAGAGCCAAAAGAACCTAGATATTAACCATCTAGATACGGCTTTTCCCTCTGAAAAAAACCAAACAAAAAGAAAAAATAAAACTAAGATAGAACTCCAATGCACCCAGAGTCCATCTGGATAACACCGTGAGTTCTTGATTTTGAAAAGAAATACCAAAAAACCAAGATATAACTCCAATGCACCCAGAGTCCATTTGGATAATACTGTGAACTCTTGATTTTGAAAAGAAAGACCAAAAAAACCAAGATAGAATTCCAATGTACCCAGAGTCCATCTGGATAGCACTGTGAACCCTTGATTTTAAGAAGAAAGCCCATAAAAACCAAGATAGAAATTCAATGCACCTAGAGTCCATCTGGATACCGCTATGATTCTATTGGAAAATAAACAAATATATAACAAAGAAGGAATGTCCAATTCTCTCCCAGGGTTAAGCTTAGATCATGGAACTGCATGGCTGCTAGATAAGTGACAATGCCTACCACATTTACCCTAAATCATCATGGCCCTGAAATCAAAGTGAACATTCAACAGACAGTAATCAAAGAAAATAAGTAATGATCCATCATAGCTACTCTCCTCACTTGGTAGATCCTGGAGTAGCATAAGAACATAACCACAAAATATAGTCTAACATCTCACCAACTGACTAACCTAGTCAACATTTTTTCTTGTTCCTTGATTCAATTGGATTCTCTTGATTGGTTCGACTCTTTTGATAGGCTTGATTGGCTTGATTTCTTGAGTGTGTCTAGTTTCAGTAATAGATGACTCATATAAGACTGACCTATCTGGTTTTGAGCATATCCATCACTGTGTAAGATGGTTGATATGATTTTGATCATTTTTTGGTGGTTGATCAAGCTGTGTCAGATGGGCCCAATGCTAATTTGCAAAGCTCATGGTTGTCACTTTTGATAGATTGGCTTGGTTGCTAGTTAGCTTGCTGATAGATTTGATAGATTGATAAAGTTGTGTCAAATGGGCCTGATGCTGATATGCAAAGATCATGGTTGTGACATTGACTAACTTGGCATGATTGCCTCTTGCTCTCTTGATAACTGAGTTGGCTTTATTGCTTGAGATTTTACAATTTTTGTATTGTTTTTGATGAAGATTGATTTTTTCAAGATATTTTGATCTTTTTTAGGATTTTGATGAGTTTTCTAATTTTTAGAGATTTTTTCAGGACATTTAGAATTTCCCCCTAGTCTGGTGGACCAGTACTAACCATGGATAAGTATTGGTTCTCAGAGGGGTTTGTGCTTTTAGAGAAAACTTGGGTAGTCAGTATTGCATTTGAAGTGTACTCAAGCTTTTGATCTTGGAGTTCATTGATGGTGAAGCTAGATTTAAACACTTGGTGCCTATTTTCCAGGTTTTCATCAAGGTACCTACTCAATAGCATCTATTTTCCAGGTTTTCACTAAGAGAGCAATTTTGTTTTTCTTTACTTTTTTTTGCTTTTTTTTTTCTTTTTTATGTTGTCACCAAGGTGCCTATTTGCTAGGTTTTCACCAAGGTAACATTTATATATGTTTTTTTTTCATTTTTTTGGTATTTTCTGGATATGTAGATAGTTGCCTTAACCATTGAGTTCTCAAGCATAGAACCTCTTGAGGTGCATGCTATTTATGTATCTAGGGAGCTAATCTCCTTCTAGTGTTTCCAGTTGGTATGCCCCACTCTGGGTAGAGTTGACAATGACATATGGTCCTAGCTAGTTAGGCTCAAACTTTCCTGGTTTCACTCTTTCTTCTTGGTTCTTTTGATTTTCCATGAGGACAAGGTCTCCTACCTCAAATTTTTGTGGCCTCACCTTCTTGTGATAATTCCTTCTAAGGTGATTATGATAGCCTTGTCAGTGGTTGAATGCATGTTGTCTTCTTTCATCCAATAGTTCCAGTTCACTGAGCCTTGCTACTCTGTAGTCTTAATCTAAAATTAGGTTCTTTAATGATATCCTCAGGGATGGGATTTCTACTTCAAGGGGTAGGACCACCTCTGATCCATAGAATAGGGAGAAAGGAGTGGCTCATGTAGGTGTTCTCACACTAGTTCTATATGCCCATAATGCAAGACTAAGCTATAAATTCTAGTCTCGCCCTGATCCGTTAACTATTTTCTTCAAGATTTTTAAAATGGTCTTATTTGTTGCTTCATCTTGGCAATTCCCTTGAGGATAATAGAATGAATAGAATCCTTGTTTTATTTGGAACTGTTCACATAGCTCTTCAAAATATTTGTTTTGGAAGGGTGTACTATGATCTGTCAGGATGGTTTGAGGGATGTATCGACAGATGATGTGGTTGAGTATGAACATTGATATCTGCTTTCCAATAATGTAAGTGAGGGGAATTGCTTCTGTTAGGAATAAGGTGTCTCAACCTTGGATAATTCCTATTCTTATTATTTATTTTGTAAAATGTATTTCTTGCAAATAATGTAATTAAGTGTGAGTGTACATGTCTAGTTGGCATGTTGATGTG
>MU226026.1:638704-665161 GCA_018584345.1 Thuja plicata
ATTCTTATTATTTATTTTGTAAAATGTATTTCTTGCAAATAATGTAATTAAGTGTGAGTGTACATGTCTAGTTGGCATGTTGATGTGTCACTCCACTTGATGTGTCAGCATCTTGAATTGTGTGTAAAGAGATCATGGCTAAAATGGTTATGATGGATTCCTGTGACATGTAAGAGCTATTTCTAGGAGATTTCAATGACAGGTGAAGACATGCAATGACATGTGGCAACTGATAAAGTTGAGTAAAACCCTAATATGGCTATCTTTGGGAGTTGCCCTAAAAAGGAAAGTGCAATGATATAAGAATTTTTTAGGCTTACAAGAGAGGATACAAAAAGAGTGTATTGTTGGTATAATCTAGTGGTACTGGATTTGTCTGTGTGTGTCAATTGTCTCCTGAAAGAACTTGCATTGCAAGTGTGTTGTAACAATTGTGTTGAAGATAATACATTGTGCAGGTTTTTGAGTGCTGGGGTTTTTTACCGAAAGGTTTTCCCCAGGGTAAATCATTGTGTCATTCTCTATTTTCTGTATGCATTGTATATGGTTGCAATATCTTTGTTAAAGTAGTTAATGAATCTGAAATTGTAAAGATTTAAAAGAATTTGCACAATACTTTCCTTTAGAGATTAGTGTAGGAAGTTTTTTCTACACCTGAGTTTCCTTACAACTTCCACCCACTTAGTGAAGTACTCTATTGTTTCTATGATTTATTTGTGTCCATTTGCTGAAGAAGGTGTAATTTTTCGCACTAGGTAAACTCCCCACATAGAAAATGGCAATGGTGAAGAGATAGGATTTAATTCTTGGGCTGGTGCATGGATGAGGTCTCCATGAATTTGACACTGCCTACACCTTTGTACATAGTTGTTTGCATCTATCTCTACTGTGGGCCAGTAGTATCCCATGCGGATGATCTTTTTAGCTAAGTTGTTGCCACCTTTGTGGGTTCCACAAATTCCTTCATGTACCTCATACATAGCTCTCTAGGATTCCATGGAAGTGAGACATCATAATAGCATTCCATCTAGACTTCATAGATATAGAGTAGTTGAGAGGATGGTATACCTAGAGGCTTGGCAAATGAGGGACTTTTTCTGGTTTCTAGCCAAGTTGGGAGGTCAAAAACTATTTTGGAGGTAATTATACACATCATGGTACCATGGGGTTTCAAGACCAACAAGGAAACATGTTGATTCTATGATTGGTGCTTGATATGATGGCATCATGAGTTGCTCCACTAGAAACTAGAATCATGTTCCATTGCCTGGAATATTTATTAGTGATGCTATGGTAGCCATCGCATCTGCTTATTTGTTTTGAGCTCATGGTATTTGCTTGAAGAAGATGTATTGGAACTTAGTGCGTAAATTTTCCATCTTTGCTCTCTATGGTGTTAGCTTCTCATCTTTTGTCATATAATAATTGTTGACTTGTCTAATGACCAACTGTGAATATTCATAGACTTTAGGGTTCTTGATTCTCCATTCAATTATTGTTTTTAATCTAATGACCATTGATTCATATTCTACTATGTTGTTTGTGTAGGGGAAGTTGAGTCTAAAATATTTTGGAATTGCATCGTTATTTGGAGTGATAAGCACTATTCCTGACCCCACACCATGGTTCGTGCACGACCCATTAGAGTATAATTTCCATACCTCAATTGTTGGTTGTAGTGTCATAATAGATTAATTAGGAAAGTTGGAAATGATAGGATGATGATCCTGAATAGGTGCCTCTGCTAGTTGATCTGCAATCACTTGCCCTTTGATGGATTTTTTGTCTACATATTCAATGTCAAACTCGCTTAAGATCATTACCCACTTTGCAAGTCATCCAGTGAGTGTTTCTTTGCTTAGGAGGTATTTTAAAGGATCAATATGTGTTATCAACTTTTTTTGGTGACTCAACATGTAATGCCTCAGCTTCTGGGAAGCAAAGACAAGGCATGATTTTTTGATTGGCATATAGTTGAGCTCATATCTGACCAATGTTCTACTTAGATAGTAGATGGCTCTCTCCTTACTTGTGCCATCATGTTGTGCCAATAGGATGCCTAATGTTGATCCTGTTGTCGAGATATATATAAGCAATGGTCTACCTTGGACTGGTGGCACCAATATAGGAGATTTGAGTAGATAGTCCTTGAACATATGGAATGCTTGTTTGCATTGCTATGTCCATATGAATTTGATGTCTTTGTGTAGTAAATGTTGGAATAGGTGGCACTTGTCTGCTAGCTGAGCTATGAAGTTCCTGATTGATTGGAGCCTTCCTTGTAACCCCCTTAGTTGTCTTAGGTTGGTCAGTAGAGGCATGTCCAATATAGCTTTGACTTTCTTTGGGTCTACTTCAATGCCTCTATGTGACACTATGAACCCTAGTAGCTTCCTTGTTGTGACCTTGAATGCACATTTCTTTGGGTTTAAATAGACCTTGTATTCCTGCATTCTATCAAAGATTGGTCCTAATACTTGTAGATGATCCTTTTGAAGCATTTTCGTGGCTAGTATGGTGTCAACATAATCTTCCATTGTCTTGTGGATGAGATCATGAAAGATAGTTTTCATGGCCCTTTGATATGTTGCTCCAACATTTTTTAGACCAAACAACATGACATTACAACAATAAGTGCCCAAGGACATATGAAATCCATTTTATGTTGGTCCTCTGGCATGATTCTTATCTGATTATACCCTGAAAATCCATCCATGAGTGATAGCATTTGATGTCCAGTAGTTAGATCTACTATCATATCAATGTTAGGTAAAGGAAAGTCATCCTTGGGACAAGCTTTGTTAAGATCTCTAAAGTCTGTATGAATTCAAATCTCACCACTGTGCTTTGTAACTGGTACCAAGTTAGATATCTAGTCTACGTATGGGATCAGTCTTATGAACTTAGCATCTAGGAGCTTTTTCAATTCTGCCTTTACTAGAAATGCAACATGAGGATGCATCTTTCTTATTTTTTATTTGATAGGTTTGGCATTAGGTAGCAATGGGAGATGATGTAGCACAAGCTCTGGATCTAATCCTGGCATATCTAAGTAGGACCATGCAAAATTGATCATCCTTTCCTTGAAGAAACTGATGAAATGTTCTCTCTCCTCCGGGGTGAGTGATTTTTCCAAGTAGATTTTCTTTTGGTTCTTGTCATCTCCCAAGTTGACTTCTTTTGTTTCTTCTGCCAAAAATGCTGACTTTTCCTCTGTCAAGGGGAGGAGTTCCTTCTTTCCATCTTCTAGTGCCTCAATGAGGTTTTCCCTAAAAGATACGTCATGTTTTGTCTTTTTATCATTTTTTGTGTCAGTAAGCACCTTTCAGTTTTCACTTACTAATGATTCTTTTTTTATTTTTTAATTTTCTTTGATGACTAGAAAGAGGGGCTTCCTCCCCAAAGTATGTTGATCTATCGAGGTCAATGGAGAAACCTACTTTATGGTCTCCTGATGGCATTCCCTCTTTAATTTTCATGAAATCTATGATAGCCTCATCATTCTCAAAGACATCCATATCAGGCAGTCCTTGTTGATCCCACTCTATTAGTTCAGGGTGTACAAGACAAAGGCCCTCATGTTGGTTTGACTCTATTAGGTTGAAGGGAACTATGGAGATGGTTTTGACAAACCTAGACTGTGATGTGGATGCACCAACTAATAAATTTTTATTGACATGTTTATCGATGTAGGATTGGTTGTCAATGGATAGTTGGTCAAACAAGTCATAAAGGTGTATAGTGGTGGTTGAACGAGGGTAATATTCTGGGATCGAGGGTTCAGAGTCGTGAAGGGATCTCCACTCATACTCATGGGAGTTAGATTTTCTAGAATTCTTGTCAGATGTCTCACTTCCTTCATTATCGTTGATGGCTATGTTAAGGTTTATTTGGGTTTGAGAGGTTCCCACTTTGACAAGAATTTTTTTTTGTAGTATGTTGCTTATCAAGACATGTTTCAAGTTTTTCCCCTGGTGTAACTCTGCTATTTGTTCTTGATCAACTTGTATGTCTTGGGTGATAGGACTAGTTCTTTGTTTCCCATAGCCTAACCCTCTCTTATTTCTCTAGGTTGGCAGGAGAGACAGTTCCATTAAGCCTTGGTGTCTTTCCCCTAGACCTGTTGTACCATTATACACAAATATTTGTAGCATTGTATAACCATTTCTATAGTTTGATATGGGTAGGGCTTGTTGAAGTGCCTCTTTGGATCTTGGTACAACCATGTATTGATATCTTGATCAAATGACTTTGCTTCTACAGTGTCTCCCCACCTGATAAAGGTTGTGGGTGGACACCTGAATAGAACAGGCTATGGATTTTCTATTATAATAACTGGTTGTGGCATGCCATATGTTCTTGGGCTCTGAGGCATGTTCGTGATAGTGAAAGCTTCCTCATAGCTATATTCACCACAACCCTTGTCAGTAATGGATATTTTTCCCTCTTTTTGTTTGGCATCCTTGGGATTTGAATCTAAAGAGGAAGGGATGCTTGCATCTTGGTTTGAGGGTACCTGGTTATCAGTGCTAATTTGGAATGCATTACAATATTGGAAAGGATTTGGATCTCCCTCAATGATGATTTCTTCTCCCTGGTGTGGGAACTTGAGGTACTGATGGTATGTTGAAGGTATGACTTGCATCTCATGTATCCATTGTCTCCCTAGTAACATGTTGTATCCCAACTCAAGATCTAGGATCTGGAAGGGAGTGTTCTTGATGACTGGACCAATCTGGATAGGTAGGATGATAATACCTTTAGAGGATCTTTCCTCTTCATTGTAAGCTCTGATATTGATCCTCCTTATGACATCAATGCTGGATTTTGAATAGCCTAATTGCTTGATTAACTTTAGACTACAGATGTTAAATCCAGCCCCACCATTAACAAGGACTCTACGGATAATGCTTTTGTGGACATGGACAAGCAAGTGCAAAGGATCATTATGCAGGGGTCTATGCGGTGGCACATCACAACCTGTGAATATTGCATGTTTGTTAGCATCTATATGGTTAACCATCGTTTGGAAGCTCTCAGGGGTTATGTCCCTTGGGATAGCTACATTCTAAAGGGCTTGGTCAAGTGCTTGTTTATATTATGGAGATATGTGCAAGAGGTCAAACATGGAGAGTTTGGCAATCAAGGGCTTTACCTGATCCACTAGGCTTGTCTGTGGATCTGAGTTAGCTTGAGGGTTAACTAGTGTAGTAGATTAAGAAGGTGCTCCTTGCAAGACAACTTTGGTATGATGGGTGGTTGCAGCACATTTTTTTTACCTTGGTCTCTAATAGTGATCGTAGCCACATGGCTATCTGAAGGATTTAAGCAATTGATAATGTTATCACTATTAGCATAAGTTTAGTTGACCTGTTTAGACTATCCACTAGACCTGGAGGCTTTCTCTTTATTGTGATCATGGAATGTATCATTGAATATCATATGATCAGTTGTTCCTTTGGTTTGGGTGTTTGTTATATCAATGACCCTTGTGTCAATCAGATCTTGGATAGCATGTGTCAATTGGTAATAGTTGGGTGTTTTGTGTCTCTTCACCCAATGAAACTCATAAAAATAATTGTCATTGTACCACCTTGGTTTTTTTTTACCGTGTTCAAATTCCCTAATTTATGGGAGAGTGACATTGTTGGATTGTATTAGCTTTTGCAAAGCTGATTCTATCAACTCTCCTAATGGTGTGAAATCTCATTGTTGGAATTGAAACCATGGTTTACATTGAGTCTATTGCTAATTGTTTGACACAATGGCCTCTTGGTCAGGGGAGGTTGAGTTTGAGTGTATTCTTGTGGAGAGGGCACCATAAGTTGTTGGTTGGCCATAGGTGCACCTTGTAGTGACACTTTAGGTTGTACGTAGTTGACTATTTTCACATCAATGACATCGTTGTTGGTGACATTTTTGTTTTTATTCCACCACTTTGATTTGTCTGTTGTAGTGTTTTTATTCATTTGAGTAGGATCTGCAAGGACACCTCTTTTGACTAATTTCTGCTCACAATGAGATGCTTGTTCGATGAGTTGTGTGAAGTTTGGAGCTAACTGCAATTCTATTGTAAAAGACATGTCTGGGATCAGATTGTCAATGAACATGACTATTAGGTCTTACTCAGGTACATCATACATTATCTTTTTTGTAGTATTCCTCCATCTCTATAGGAATTTTACAAAAGACTCTCCATCCTTCTATTTGATATCGCAAAGGTCCTTGATACTAACCTTGCGCTTGATGTTATGATGGAATTGAGAGATGAACTTTTCAGCCAATTCACCCCAAGACATAATTCCATGAGGTAAATGCGAGAACCATTTCATTTCTAGTTCAGCTAAGCTTTGTGGGAATAGTTGCATTAGGTATGTCTCATCATGTTTGACTTCAACACAATTAGCAAAGAACTCTCAGATATGCTCAATAGGGTTGGTATTGCCCCTATATTTGTCAAATTTCAGTACCAAGAAGTGATTTGGGAATGGAGACATGTGAAGAGAGTGATCAAAGGGATACAGGTACAAATCCTCTATGGTATAGGATTTAGTCTGCCCTTGATTTTTCATATCCATCATTTGGGTTTGAAAGTTCTGCACTTGTTGGATCAACATGTCTATTTTAGACTAAGGAGGATTTGTGACATGGTACCTTTGTGTTGTAGTAGGTATGAGGTTGCATCTTGGTGCCACTTGAATAGGAACATAGGACCTCATCCTTAGGGCTTGATATTGATTTCCCAACACATGATTCTAAACTAGGGGCACATGAGTGGCCCAAGGTTGGTTCTGTTGTGTTTGTTGTTGGGATTGGGGATACTGTTGTTGTTGAAACTATGGTTGTTGAAGCTGAATTTGAGGTTGTTGTTGTTGGGGTTGAGGTTGTTGTAGTAGAAGCTGGGGTTGCTGCTACTGGGGTTGAGGTTGTTGTTGCTAAAGTTGGGGTTGTTGCTACTGGTTTCGGGTGAGCAAAGACGTAACCTTGGGTGGGCATTGACTGAAAGTCAGTCCTGTTGAGATGGATCCTTGTGGGAATGATCTGTTTCCCAAGGATAGTAGGGATTGATTATGGTAGGGACATGGTGGAAAAAAGGTTACTTCTTTTTGGTGGGATGGAAGGCATAGCATGAGAGCTTGATTGGCCAAGCCATAAGACTAAAGGTGGAGGCATACTAGTGACCATGGGTACACTCAGTTGGGAACCTATCATGCTCTATGTGGAAGATGTGCTTGCTTGGTTCATGAAATTGGTTTGATTGGGTATCATTTGTTCCAATGTTGGTTTCATCAAGGACAGGAAGAAGTGAGAAACCACATGTAGTGTTTGAGAGGGCTAAGTAGTGGTTTGACTTGCAAGAGGGTTTTTGGGCCATATTGTGGAAACATTGAATTCAACAGGGAGTTTGACTCATTTTTAATAAATATGGCTAAAAAATGTTCAGGGTTCCTCTCTACAATAGCGTCAACCACTTGCGTGAAATGGGAATCTTGCTCAATATCTTCGAACTCCTCTTCTATGATATTTTGGAATACGGCTGACCCATGGGGATTCTCAAAAAAAGTAGGACTAGTATTCTTGAAAGGATGGTCCTCTCGCTCTATTTCCCAAGCAAGGAATCTGTTGATGTATGAGTCCTTAGGTTGAGTTCTAGCCATTGATCTTGTGTAATTCCTTCTATGGGGTGTTTGATACATAGTGTGGTCCAGATTTTATGACTAAAACAAGTGATATAAAGCAAACAAAAAAGGATAACCTTTCTAGGAAAGTCTGAGTTATGTTTGGACAAGGGTAATTCCAAATGTTGATTTATCTTGATCTCAAGGTTTCGATGATGTAAGAATAATATTTTTCAAACTTTGCCTCAAACAAAGTCACTGATAGAGATGATGATGTTGAGATAATGGGATCAAGATATTTTGAGTCTAAATTTTTGAACTAATAATGATTGGACAAAAATTGGGCTTCCAAAGATGGGGGGATCTTTAATGTTTAGAGATTCACACAATGTTATTCACATTTTTCTGGGATAGACACTGGTCTTTGACACAAAAATGGAGAGTATTTTTAAGGCTTTAGTTCAGAATAGGCGTAAAAATGTCTCTGGTTAACTATGGAAAAACTCCACTGATTATGGCAATGTGAATGGTTGATTTTGATTATTTATCACTGACTGCAGTAATAAATAGGTTGATTGTGGCAATAAACAAGTTAACTATGGAAAACTTCCATCAATTGTGGCAAAATGCGGGCAATTGCGGCAAAAGGGAAACAATCTCAAAAAGACTTCAAGATAGGTCTTACTATCTGACAATTTTGATTGTCTTTAACAAGGCTTCTGATTTGCAAGATAGTTTGATGTTGACAACCCTAGAATTTAACATGTTTCACTTGTTTTGATAGTTTGGATGTTTTTTTTGCATTTTAGAAAGTGATCAAAGAACAAGCACAAAAGACAATGTGTTTTGAAGAATGGAGACTGACAGTGTGTATGTTCTACAACTCTTTCAAGTTACAATGTTATCACAAGGTCTCAATAATGAACAGTAAGATTAATCTAGGTCAATGGCTTCAAAATACAATATTATAGGCCCAATGCTTGAATGTTTTTTAGCTCACACATCAAGTGTCACACTACTAAGACCTGAAGGTCCACGACGTAGGTGCCCGTGTTTTTGCCATTACAAGGTATTGTTGTCCTAGAGTGAAGATCTCTTTCACTACACAATACCTTGGAACACATATGTGTTGGAAGTACAAGAATGGGAAAGCAAAATACTGAGAGGGGGGTGAATTAGATCTTCAAAATTAACCACTTAAAACAAATTGATTCACATTCATACATATATGAATTTAACCTAACATCAGATAGCATCAATAACAAGAAATATTTAACTCATAACACAGAATTTGGTAGCCCAGAAACCCAAATAGGCAAAATTGGTGTGGGGATGACACCCACAAAATATTCACTACTACAGCAATAAAGTGTGTCTGTTAGGGCTACAAGAGTTTGATTGCAACATGTAATCTACCTGGTTAAAGGTTTGTTCTATTAAGAACTAAAGATCATTACAATATACCTTGTTAAAGGATTTCAACTTACAGTAAAGTAAGCACTCGGCTAAGAGATTTGAAACGGTCTGCTAAAACCACTCTATTAAGAGATTTCACTTGTCACATTTGTTAGAATGTTCCAAGTAGTGATCCTTCATTATGCACTTAGATGCTGATGAAAAATCTGCTCTTTCCAAAACCTTCTATAATCTCTCAATCTGATATGTCTTTACTCTGCTTATCACTACTCTATCATTCTACTTGATCTAGGCTTCTTCTCAAAATGACTTACTATTCATCTCTCATGAACACACAACCCTTCTCTATATATCTCTTGCTCTCACACTTTTTTTTAGGGTTAGAAGCAATCTCATTATATCTTTTTAGATCTAGCAGTGAGATTTAGATCAATGATCAAGATCTATTAAATGTGAAATTAACTCAGTAGACAAATATTAAATGCGTACAAATGTTGGCCCAAGTCTCATACAATTTGGCCTAAACCATTTACATGAAAGTTTGAATTAATCCTGACATGTATGCAAAAACTATTCTTCTCAGCACTAAACATCTATGACGCTCGGCACTTAATATTCTACTCAGCTTGGCATGATGTAACTTGACAACCTAAAACTTTCTCGGCAATGTTGCTCAGCCTTGAATGTTTAGCTTGGCCACAATGATTAACCAACTAAAACTGCCTAAGTAAATGACTAAGTGTGGGTCACTAATCATCAATAGAACTTAGGGATTAACAATCTCCCCCTTTGATATTAGTGGCAAAAACACAATTATCATTACAATTCATTTCATCCAAAATATTTCCTAAGTACACATTGTATTCCCCCTAGGAATGTACATCATACTACATACAAAACATTACATAGTATACATGCCTTCAAAAAAAAATTACATGGATACCTGTACTGATCTCCTTATGTTGTATCCTTGTTAGTCCTGTCAAATTCCCCCTTGTTTTTGTCACTGATTGCTGGTGGGGTCAAGTTATACTTGTCCAAAAAAAATTTCTGAAGTTGTAAGGTAGACTCAAATGCAGAGTCCCAACTATCCTTGACAAACTTAATAACCTCTATTTTCACTTCTAGTTTGGTAGCTAGAATTACTAAGCTTTCTGTAGTGGAGAGATAAGAATCTCTCTTAATCAATTCATTTACAGATGAAATTTCTTTTCGAATGACCTCAAGATGAGGTATCAGACTTTTCTGAATAGTAATCAATTTGGTCTTAATCTGACCATCTTCAGCCATGAGCTCGGTTATCCTCCTTTGTGCATAAGTCAATCTGTTAAAATGTAAGGAGCTAGTGCTAGCATCCATACTTAGTGAACTTCAAATTGACTTTAGGTCTAGTTGCAATTTCTCTAAAGCCTGTAGATTATCCTTTGTGAAGAATTCAACATCAGATAACCTCTTATACAAAGAATAAAAATTTGTTGCAACTCCCTCTAAAATTTCTACCAGAGAAGAAAGTTCAACCTGTTTTACCGCAATCTCTCCTAAGATTTTTGCTAGTGCCTTGTTCTCAAATTTCCTCTCAAACCATTGCAATAGTTTCTCATTGGCTTCAATATTATCATCATTTACCTTTGGCACAATGTGAACTAACTATTCAAGAATAGGGGCTTGAGGGTTTTCATCTTCCATTTCAAAAGCCTTGACAAATATTTCTTTGATGTCATGTAACACTTTCTTTTTCTTATGCTCCCTTTTCAGTTCCTCCTATCTTTTCATCCTCTTAAGTAACTCCTAAAGAGTCTCAATCTATTCATAAGACAAAACATTGGGATCCCATGGTGGAATCACAATAACTTCATCTAATGTCACATCTAGAATTGGAGACTTCTTCCTCATAACTTTCCTCCTCTTGAATTTAGGTGAACTACTACTCGGCTTCATTTCTACAATACCTTTTCCAGATTCAGTAGTTGACACCATTGCATCTTTTAGTTCAGTCAAAATTGCTTGCTGATCAGGCATACTTCCTGTCTTAGTTCCAGTGGGAGTTGATGATGCAGAGTGTGGTAGATCAACCAACACTTGTATTGCCTCTTTCTCTTTAGGCTCATTGTTAGTATCTCTTATCTCCTCACTACTATCTAGAACTGATTTTACAACCTCCAAAATAGGTGAATGTTGTACAATTACCTCTTGTTCAATTGTTTTCTCCTTTTTTGCTTCTTCTTGAGCATTCTTATCCTCAGATTCCTTTTGAGTTCTTTCTTCTTCTTCTATACTCTTTTCTTCTTTATCCTCAAGTGCCTTAATAAGTGATTCAATAGTTGAGTCCCTCAGCTCATCCTGACCCTCAACATCTAGATTGCTAGAGTCATAAATTGTCACATCAATTGGACTGTCAATAGTCAGATCAATAGTGTTAACTATCTCTGTTTGTCCCTGTACTTCTATTCCAGTCTTCTTAGGCTTAGTAGAAATGTGAACTATTGATTTTTGTGGTACAGGGGTGGATTCAGTTTCTTTAGCCTTCGGCTTAGATGTTCCTTCATAAGTTTTCTTTTCTTTTGGAGTAATCAATCCAAAAATTTCCTTGCAAATTCTAGTACTCTACTGTACTATCCCTTCAATATCATTTTTCAAAATAGCATAACCTCTCTGTTTAAGTATGAATTTATGCTTATACTCTTTAACAATTTTTTCTCATTGTTTCTTGGTTAGCTCAGGAATGACTTGAGCTAAAGTGCCTTCTCTTATTTGTCTCTCAATTGTGAGTGTGAATTCCCACTTGCCAGATATAAATTCATACAACTAACTCGGCACATTGTTTCCTATTTCTATAGGTGTTAACTTAAAATTACACATCATGTCTAGGAGAGCTTCTTGAACCCTATGTTTATCTTCTACCTTCAATGTTTCATATCTGATAAACTTAAAACTAGATAACCCTGCAGAATTTCTCAAGTTCTCACATACCTCATTAATATATGTGGGTCTCTTGAATTAAGTTGTTGGTATGTTTCTGGGTTCATCAGTTTTATTCTTGTCTTCATCACTTTCTAGATCCAAATACAGTTTCCTTCTTGGTTTCTTAACTTGTAGGCTCGGCACAGCCTTTGTTGCAAATTTTTTCTTCACTCTAGAACTACTTTCTCCAATCTTATTTGCATAGACTTTTGTTTTCTCTACTGGTGATGTGTCAGTCGATGCCCTTGTCCTTGGATGATTTGCAATGGGAGGGATAACTCTAGGATTTTATTTACTTGGCTTTGTTACCTTTTCTACTGCTAGCCTCTTTCCTTTTGCCTTAACAATAATCTCTTTTCAGAGTCACTGACTTCTACTTCTTGTTCCTTGGATACATCTTCTCCTTGTCCAGTAGAAATGTCTAGAGGTGCATCCTCTAGCTCTTCATCACTCAGCAAGCCAACCATCTTTTTCATATTTTTTACAATCTTTTTCCTCTTTCTTTCCATGGTTCCTACCTTAAGATTCATCAAAATCTTTGCCTTTTCTTCATCATAATTTCGGAATATTTTATCTTTAGTATCAATCTCCTTTGCTAGGAGTGTTGTGATAGTTGCTGATGCTTCATCAATATTAAATTCATAGGGAAATGGCTCCAGCCATGATATCCTAGGTGTTACATCCTAAATATAGGTTTAATCTGTATCAACTAAGAAACATATCTCTTCAAAGTGCTTCTCCACAAGTGAATTGGGAATTCTGGTCCTCAACCTCATTCTCTTTTTGAATTCCACAAAATAATTTCCCATGATACCATTGAAATTTTTGCCTAATTGCTGAATACATTCACTAATCTATAAAGTGATGGGTCTGTCCTTCCAGACAATATTTCCTAGTGTAGGAAATGACTTCTGTACATAGAAGAATATACAAACTAGCAAAGAGCTAAACTTACATGATGAGATTTTGGATTTCCTGATTGATAGCAAGTTCTCAGCTAGTTGTGTCAATTGCAGCTCGGCAAGGTCATAGGTGTGATTCTTTTTTACTATCTTCCATGCCTGGTCCACAGCTGTACAGGGAACACTATCCAGTCAGCTTAACTGATAGAACTTGTGAGCAATCACTCTCACTCCAAAGTCAAGTTCTAAGTATTTAATTGTAGAGATAGTCATACCTCTGTTGTTCCAAACAACTCCAGTGTTAGCTACTATCTCTTCTTTACTTTGATCTCTCATAGTTTGTTTACCACTGATAATAGGATACCAAGTATCTCTATGAATAATATCTTTTGTGATCTTTACTGTTCCATTGTCCAACCACATATGCATATTATGAACTCAGCTTAGGAAAACCTTAATCCATCCATCCTTGAATTCTATGGGAAAATCTAGGGCATGAGTTAACCCTTTGTCGGCTAAGTGCTTGAATTCATCTTTCAGAATTCCATTTTCACACAACTTGTCATAGGATTTTCTCAATTTTCTATCACCCACTTTGCCAATTTTAACCATGTAGTAGGATCTAACATCATGAATCATAAGTACCTTTGGTGGCATTGATGAGAGGGCTCCATTCAGATCACTCAAAATTCTACTTTTAGGAACGGCATGAAAGTTTGGTGGTGCACATGCATCACTCCTTACTAGCTTAATTTGATTCAGATCCTCCTCTATTCCTTTGACTGGTGCAGAAGAACTTGCAGCCATAATCTATTGAAGTTAGGGTTTGATAATGAAGAATAGAGTACCTCAGCAAACAATCACTTTGCACTGTTCAACTTAGGGTTTCCAATGGCACGCTAATGAAATTATCGAAACAAACTTTGCTAAGATCAAATTTTGCAACTTCTTCGATCACTCTGTGAATGCTAAAAATTGCAAGGTAAAATTGAATAATAGACCGTTCATCCTTATATCGACTTGAAAGGTCAAGATAGGTAAGAATTAAATCATCCTACCACACTCAGCCATCACAACTTACTCAGCCAACCAAGTCAGCACCTATAGTGCAGATAGCTCTTCTCGGCACTTGTCACAAACATGTCCTGGTGCATCTTAACATATGCAGATATGGACTTTGGCACATTTACATATTAGGAACTGATGTAAGATTTGAAATTTAAATGGAGTTCCTTACATACCTCTATTTCTTAGTTGGAAATGGTGTGATCACCTGATCCATTGGATTGGGTGACCTCGGCTTCAGTGGGATCACTACTGCTCGGCTCTATTTTTCTTACCCATGTCTGGTTCATCTATGCCCTTATTTATTCAACACTAGGAGTAGGAACTCTTGTCCTACATTCTCTCTTAGTGTGACCTATTTTTAAACAACTAAAATAGACTAAGCTTCCATTCATCTAACTCTTAGATTTCTATCTGACATGTGTCTTTAAGCAATCTTCAGGTGCATGCCCATATTCTTCACAGTAATGACAACTTTGCCTTGTATTATAATCCCAGTTATAAGTGTTTCCTCTCTTAGATGCTTTTGTTTGTGTCTTTGATGTCCATTGCTGTTTAGCATTGGATCTACAGTCTTGTGCCTTGTGACCATGTTTTTGACACTTGTAACAATAACCATTAAATCTTGGTTTGGGGGGTGCATCACTTACTTCAGCCCAACATTCATGTGCTTTATTTCCAAATTTCTTGCAATTAAAATAGTAACCATTGAACTTAGGTTTAGGATTGGACTTACCTTTCTTGCTTCAGAAAATGTTTTCTATATGACCTAGTTTTCTACAGTGGTGGCAAACAGGCTTGTTGTGCTTTGTCTTTGCATTCCTCCTTTCACCATTCCTAGATTATTCTCCTTTCTCAGCAGATGTCTTTGGTTTAGTGTGACCTAATCTAGAAGAATCCTTTGACCTCCTTGATGCTTCCATCAAATTCTGAAAATGAGTTAAAGCTTCATTAGGTTTGTTCAACCTTTCATTAAGTTCCTTCTCAGATCTCAAATCATCTTTCAATTGATTGTTCTCAGATCTCAGATTTATCATTTCCATATCTTTCCTATTAATCTCCTAATTTGCAAGTAGCAGTTGATTTTCCATGTCAACCTGATTGATTGTGATCATCTATACATCATGTGTCCTTTCATCAAGTCTAGTAGTTATCACTCTTTTGTCTTCTTTTTCCATAGCTTTTTCATCTTCAACTTTCTTCTTTTGTTCCACTACTTCACATAGTCTCACTGTCTGCATTTCTTGTTCTCTTTTCAAGTTTCTGACTTCTTCACATAGTGCATTTTTCTTTTCCAATAGATCTGCAATTGCTGCATCTCTCTCAATAGAATCTCCATTCTGAAATAGATTTGCAGTGTCATCTTCTTGGTAATGAGTTTCATTCATTTGTTTGACCAAATCTTTCCTAGTTGTTAATGATTTATTCAATTCCTGTCTTGCTATATCAAGCTGATGTAATGCTAGCTGAATCTCGATCTTCTGATTTTCAATGACTTTTCCTAGCTTGTAAACCTCCATCTCAAGATCTATACTCCCAAGTTGATTGAAAGCTTTTATAGGTGAACCTGGCTCTAATACCAATTGTTGGAAGTACAAGAATGGGAAAGCAAGATACTAAGAGGGGGGTGAATATAAATCTTCAAACTTAACCACATAAAACAAATTGATTCACATTCATACATATATGAATTTAACCTAACATCAGATAGAATCAATAACATGAAATATGTAGCTCATAACATAGAATTTGGTAACCCAAAAACCCAAATAGGTAAAAATGGGGTGGGGATGACACCCACAAAATCTTCACTACTGCAGCAATAAAGTGTGCCTATTAGGGCTACAAGAGTTTGATTGAAACATGCAATCTACCTAGTTAAAGGTCTGTTCTGTTAAGAACTAAAGATCATTACAATCTACCTTGTTAAAGGATTTCAACTTATAGTAAAGTAAGCACTCAGATAAGAGATTTGAAATGGTCTGCTAAAACCACTATGTTAAGAGATTTCACCTATCACATCTATTAGAATGTTCCAAGTAGTGATCCTTCATTATGCACTCAGATGCTGATGACGGATCTTCTCTTTCCAATACCTTCTGTGATCTCTCAATCTGATATGTCTTTACTCTTCTTATCACTACTCTGTCATTCTACTTGATCTAGGCTTCTTCTCAAAATGACTTACTGTTCATCTCTCATGAACACACAACCCTTCTCTGTATATCTCTTGCTCTCACACTTTTTTTAGGGTTAGAAGCAATCTTATTATATCTTTTTAGATCTGGCAGTGGGATCTAGATCAACGATCAAGATCTATTGTTTATGCCTCCAATGCATACTAATTTCTTGATTGGCTCCATGCCATGCATAGTATAAAATAATTAAATGAAAAATTAACTCAGTAGAAAAATATTAAATGCGTACAAATGTTGGCCCAAGTCTCATACAAGTCAACCTAAACCATTTACATCAAAGTTTGAATTAATCCTGACATGTATGCAAAAATTGTTATGCTCAGCACTAAACATCTCTGATCCTCAACACTTAATATTCTACTCAGCTTGGCATGATGTAACTCGGTAACCTAAAACTTGCTCGGCAATGTTGCTCGACCTTGAATGTTTAGCTCAGCCACAGTGATTAACCAACTAAAACTGCCTAAGTAAATGACTAAGTGTTGGTCACTAATCATCAACAAAACTTAGGGATTAACAATATGTTGGGAATATTGGGGGGAAATTCTGCAACCCCTTGCATTATAATAAGGTATCTGTTCAGAGGTAGATCAGGTTGACCTCTAATTAACAAGGTTGTAGTAAGAGTTTGTGGCATCTATCAAATCAGTTTTTATATGTGTGACTCACTTAAGAGCCTAGTTGACCACGCTGGCTCCTTAGGGATATTCACCCAATCCAGACTATCATCAACACACCTCGCCTGAGCTTGGCTAGATATAAAATAGAACTTTGGTTTGCATCTTGTTTATATACCGATCAGAAGGATTACTAGTTTAAGGTCGTTCTTCAAGGAAGAAGTACATTCCCCAGACAAGCCTTTCTAGAAAGTATAAAGGTGTCTAATCTAACAGATTATGCAAGTGCACCCAAAACTCAAGACACAAGGTAAATTGATTAAGCTCTGAAAGTTTGAAATGTGAACTAAGCTACAAGAACAAGTGTTCATTTTTAAGCCCAAAAGTAGGTGTTGATTGCTTGTTCAATTCTAATCCACCAAATTGAGAGATTCTTTGCCTTTTGTTCAATTTTAGTCTCCACATCCATTTTAAGCACCACATTTTGAAATGTGAGATGTGAGATGTGTGACAAACACTATTCATTTTAAACCCAAATTGACAAGTGAATAATTTTTATGTTGTACTGTTATCTTGTCTCCTTGATTCGAACCTGTCAAAGAAAGTGTTTAGTATCTCAAGAAATGAAAGCTTTTCAATCCAAAATAGCAGAATATCTGGAAACTCTGGGATTATTGAGATTGTTGAAATTAATGGTGACTTTATACTTACTTGAAAATATCTTTATTGAGTCAATGTACCTTGTGTATGCTTCACTTTGATATTCATCTACGATAGAAAGAATAGGCCTTTGTTGCGATCGATAGTTGGTGGTTCTCCTTATTGCATCTCGTAATGCTCTAGCACCTGGTATGCATCTGATTACGTTCTTTGTCATTCACTATCAGTCAGTCCTGCATAGAAGCCAAGAAAAATAGACAGAAATGTGTCTTTTATGTCAATTGTGGTACTGGTTGTTCAATTGCGGCAATCTCTTGTCAATTATGGCACAATCTTGGCAATTGTGGAAAATAACTCTTTTCTACAGAAGAATGCTTTTGTTTGCGGCACAGATCGGTCAATTATGGCAAAGCACAGGTGATTGCAGTAAAGCACAGGTAATTGTGGTCAAATACAGGTGATTGCAACAAAGTGCTAGAAGACAAAAAGATAGAAGATGACAGAAAAGCGATGTGAAAGCCTGCAATCAATTATGGTATTAAACCAGTCAATTGCAAAAATATTTTGTCAATTATGGAAAAATACTAGCAATTGTGAAATTACACAGATATCGAGAAAATGATGAAAATTTAGGTTTATGACCATACGGCCGTGGCTGATTGATTCTATCTATCATCTATAAGAGATATTTGGGTTGTTTGCTTCATGTTGGGTTCATCAAAATGTATGCCTCCTTTCATGATTTGTGGTTCCCAAGATTTCCAAAGGTGGGGGTTAGTAGCACCGATTTGCAATGATAGAAATCAAATACACAAAGCTACCAATAATGAATACTTAAAACGTAACTAATAAAATGTACAAGCAAAGAAAGGAAAACAAATCAATGTGAACCCCAAAGTGCTTGAAGCTTCTATTGTCTCTCTCTACTCCTTCTGAAACGTTATTTTTGATGCTCAATATTGGTGTGGGCAGCGTCTATGACTTGAGAAGTGTTGAGAATTTGCTAATTGAAATGTGTGTGTAATCACAAGATGGCTTGAATGCTAGAACCAAACTGACGGAGTAATGGCACATGAGAGCTTGAAATCTTGGATCCTTCAAATGGGTATGAAAGGTTTATTATATAGGAATTGAAGATGATATGAACGGTTGAGATCAATCCCAGAGATAGGGAGATGAACGGTTGAGATTAAAAGGAACTGGAGAAGCCATCAATAAACTCCACCTCTTCAATTGGTAAAGAGGAGATAGATTTTGGTTGACTGAAGAGCTAATTGTGAGTTACATTTTAGAACTAAAGAGGTGGGTGGAGTTATCTATATGAACTTGAGAGAGGGGTGGAGTTATCCATGTGAACTGGAGAGATGGGTGGAGTAACCCATGTGATCTGATTAAGGATTATCGCTTTGAAAACAAATGAATATTTAATTCATTTATGTAATTAAAGTTTTCAACATGTGAGATAATTGAATTCTTTTTTATTTAGAATTATTTTATTGAACGAAATTAAATTAATTTAATTGGAAGAATTTAATTAGTAAGTTTAAATATTTCAATTTAAACTATAGGAAATTGAATTTAATTAATTAATTAATGGTAATTAATCAATTAAGGTTAAATTAATTAAATAAAATTAATTTTTTAATTAATTTAGAGAATTTGATTAGACGATTTGGGAAATGAATTTAGAGTAAAATAGATAATTAATTAATGATTAAAAAATTATTAATTAATAGATGAAAATTGGTGTTTTTAATGTAAAGTCGCAAGCCTATCCATTTTAGGGTGTCTACAGTATTATTCAATCACATTTAGGTGATATACTTATTCATGTAAACTTAAACAGATCTGTAATCAGCACTAGGAGATTGCATACACTAGGTCAAATTTTAATTTGTTATCATTCTAACAAGTGAAGCAAAGTGTAAAAATCCTTTCAAGGAAGGTGCATTTAACAGTCCAACTATAAATCTATTAACCGAGTGCACACTCAAAAGTGTTGCTAAAGATCTTAACATAGTAGACTTTAATAGGTCTCCATAGATACTCTTAACAGTGTAGATCATCAGAAGTGATCAAATTGTAAGCCTTAACCGGCCCCTTCCAATCTGCAGATAGTGAAGAATTTTTGGGTGCCATCCCCACCACAGTTTTTACTTCCTAACAGGAGTTTTCTATGATATCATATATTGTGTTATGTGTCAAATTAATTTCATAAATGTTTATATGAATGTTCACATGTATGGTTAAGTTTATGAATTGATATATCTTACATCAAGATAGTATAGAACAGATGGTTGGATAAACATTTGATAACTCAAAGGATAAATGTTAAAAGATACAAAAATTTTAGAGGTACTGATTCACCCCTCCCCTCTCAGTACACACTTCCTATTGATTCCAACAATTGGTGTCAGAGCTAAGTCTCTTAATTGAAAAGCTTAAAGACTTAAGAGAAAGGATCATACAATGGAGAATTACAGACTTGATAAAAGTATTGAGAATAGGAAGCTAGAAATTTAGATCTTCTATGAGCAGTATAAAGAAGCTAGAATCAATATGAGACAACTATTAGATAAAATAAATATTATGGCATCTCGCTGTAATGAAATGGATTATCATGAGGAAGAGATAACATTTTTCTTTGAGTCTTCAGGATCAAATACAAGCAAAGCATCAGACACATCAGAAGAAAGCATCACAAGCTTAAATGAAATCAATCAACATATGGATGGACAAGTGAAATCTCTGAAAATCATTCAAGAGACACAGATGGTAAGAATGATTGATGTCATGAACAATGCTAGACAAGCTGAACAAGAAAGAACACTAGCTATTGATGATAGAAGAAATATTATAGAAAAGCTACAAGAGAAAGAGTCTGAAATACATAAACTTACAGAGAATCACCATGAGATTACAAGTCATATTATTCTTATGAGTCAAGAGGCAAACAAAATGAATGTTGAACTCATTGAAAGAATAGAAGCTATCAGTGAGCTAAGGGAAGAGAATGAAAAGTTGAAACATGAAATAATAATTTAGCAGTAGCATAATGAAATCATCAAGAAAGCTTAAGAAAGAAATAAAAGAATGGATGATTTTCTTGAAGGACAATGGAGAGTCAACAACAACACCGGTCTAGGCTTTACTGAGAATGGAGAATCACCTAATCAAGTTAATCCAAATAATGTCTATGCAAATCCAAGACCAAGAAAGCTGACATGCAATCACCATGGAAAGCAAGGCCACACATCAAATGTATGTATAGGCAAAATGAAAGGTATTCCTAAATCTACATCTTCATTCATAGGATTATGTTATAAATGTAACAAGAAGGGACATAAAGCATATGAATGTAAGTCTAAGATGAAACAACCAAAGAAGGAAACCTACATGGACAAATACTATTCTACATACAAAATGAATGGGCACACAACTCTTAATGCTAGAAAAAGAAAAAGCAAGCATGGAAGCCTAAAGGTCAAGAAACTCCCTATCAACCAAAAAGAGTCGGTAACCAATATGTATGGGATTACAATACATGGAAAAATTTCACAGCATGTGGAAGATTTGGTCACATTGATACAAATTGTATGAGACAGTGGACAAGAAAGTCTAGAGGCTAGACTAACCCTGGAATGGCATACTTACACTATCATAAAGTTGATCATCTCAAGAAAGACTACAAAGACCGAATGACAAAGACCAACACATATCCCAATGGTAACACCATTGAAGACATCTAGAGAATGAGAGACAAAATGTGGAGAAAATATTCAAACAATGATGAAGCTGGACTGAGCAATGCAAATGGTGACACCCCATCCAATGGATCTGGTGACATCACCACCCCCACCTAAGCAGAAAAAGTATGGAGCTACATTACACTATGTATTATTTTACATCAATTTCATAATAGGTTGATGAAATGCCAAATTAACATAACTAAAGATGCATCATGATGTTACTTGTTAAATCTGTGAAAGCTATTCTATCGGGTAATACATACCGAAATCCATCGATATACACTCAAAGATTAAACTTCCTACACTTACCGAGAATTATCGATTAACATGTAAAAACAAAATTTCCACTGTAAACTGAGACTTGTCAGTATTCAAGAAAGTTGAATGAGTTATGTTCGCAATACACCGAAACCCGTTGTTAAAAGCAAGAAGTTTGACGACTGCCTCAAAACATCATGTTGACACCGAAAAGAGAAGTTAATGTTTTAACCAATGAACTCCATCTTTGCACACTGAGGAGTGGTTGAGAAGTAATGACTTGCTTTTAGGGAAAATGGCTATAAAAGGGTGACAAAATGGTTTCATTGTTCACCATGACCAGAGCAGAGCAAAGAAGAGAAAATTTTGTGCAAACAACAAAAACATCATAGAGCGAATTCAACTCAACCTAGAGCACTCCAAGAGATATCACTATAGATGTAAATAGTAAGTTCCTATGACAACCAATAAATCTAATTTATGCATTATTCTTAAAGCTCTAAATTCTCTGAAACAATGGCCATGAATTCAAGAATCACCAAACAGAAGAACATCAAGAAGGATGAGGTTAAACTCATCAAGCATTTTGTATGTGAGGAACCACATTACAAGATTTTCCCTAAGATTTCATCACAACCCAAAAATGCTAGAGAATTATCATGAATACCAGCTAGGGTTTTGCTCGTCGAAGACATGTGAGCATACATCCACTGCAAGATTGTAGAAATTGGTGACTTAGAGGTAGAACAAGCTTACAAGAAGCTATGTAATGACGATGGATCCATAAAAGATGAACATAAATGATGAAATGTAACTAATTAAATGTTTGATCATGTTAAGTTGAAGATAATGCAAGGCATTAAATCAATTAATGATTTGTATTGTCATTGATTTCAACTTGATATCATCTGTACGGTAATATACATAAAGCCAAAGACTTCAGAGAACCAAAAGAACCAAGGTTATGCTTTTAGCAATACATAAAATTCATGTATTCACTAAGTGACAAACAACACTGATGGAGTGCACACCATAGGTAAAAGAAAAGAAAAATAGTCACAGTGTTACCCGATGATAGGAAGCATAGTGTTTCTCATTAAAGAAAAACCACAGAATGCCTGACGAGCAAAGCAAAGAGTAACCTGATAGAATAAAATATAGTGTTTCCCAACAGATGGAGATCACGAAGCTAACTGGAGTCTCACCGACAGAACTGTCATTTTTCACCGATAACTAACTATAAAGGTGACCGACAGAATAGAGAGTTTTGAAAATGACAAAATATCTAGCTGACAGAGCTAAATAAGGACTTAACTAGTTGTCTACTTTGTTTTATTCGACCAAAGATAAGTGATTGATTTAAAGTTGATTTGTACAGTTGGCAAGAATATATCTACGAGACAAATCAAGAGTTATGCTTTAAATCTAATTGGCTAGATTTTTTTCACACCAAGAATCAAGAAACAATGAATATCATGTCTATATAAGAGACAAGCTTAATTCATTTTTGTAATGCATGAAAAGGGGATTAAGGGGAGTGAATATAAAGAGGATGCTGAAGAGAAACTAATGAAGAACTACTTCATACAGTGCTGATCAATCAAGCTGAAGGAGAGTTAAGGAATTCTGCAGACACCGAAAAACAGTGAGCACAACATCACAGAGAAGAAATTTTGGAGCACAAAGGATTGAATTGATACATTGATCAGAGAGGTAATGTACTTAAATAGATCTAAAAAATTTCAATTTAAAGTTTCAATATGAATAGGTCATAATGTTTCAGTTTAACCATTGAAGCATCAAGTCTCTTAACAAAGTAGTGAGGTACATCTCAAGGAGTGCCAAAAAGGTTGATTCATAAAAGTAGCATTGGATATGCCTGATGGCTATTGACAATCTAAGAGATAGGTTGATTCAAGGATGGCAGCATTAGATATCTGATACTAAGTGAAAACCTCTATATATAAAATTCTCTAACAAGGTCACACCTAATAATGTGTTTGTAACCTTTAACAGGGTTGGCTCTTAATAGGGCTCACTTCAAAAGAGTGAAAATTTGGGATATCGGTGCCAGTGGTTTTTCCCTTAATAGGGTTTCCATGTTAAAATCCATGTGTTATGTGTGTATGATTCATTTCTTTATTGTTTTGTATCTTACATAATTCAATCTTGATATATCGGTATACTCTACTTATTTACTAAGTTTCAGTAAATAGTTATACTGCTTATTGGTAATCAAGAAAGAATAAGGATTGACAGAGAACACTGATAGGCAGTTAAATCATTATTAGTATTTCATGGCATACATCTTGTAGGGATAGAATAATCTGAGGTTTATTGATTAGTGGTTAAAGTGTGAAGGATAAATTTTTAAGGCCATTGATTCCCCCCCCTCTCAGTTATTACTAACAATTGGTATCATAGCTTGTGTGCTTAGAAGGAAGGTTTCAAGACCTAAGCCAAAGATCACAAGATGAACAAATGAGATGTGCCCAAGTTGAACAAAGATAATTTTTCTTCATGGAAGAGTAGGATAAGACTCCATTTATCAGGTATTTGTAATGATGTTACTCAATTCCTAGAAACTGAATATGTGTTGCCCACAGGAGCACCAATAGTTGAAAAAATTAAAGAGAAGCATGAACACAATGGTATGATGATAGAGCTTGCTTCCTCACTCTCCGATGCTAAATTTGAAAATTTGAAAGAATGCAAAACTGTAAAGAAGATGTGGGACAAATTGAAGCTTGTACATGGTGGTGAAAAAAATGTTTTGAGAGCCAAAGAAAAAAGCCTTAAAGGAAAGTTTGATGACCTCAAAATGAAAGAAGGTGAAAACATCACTCAGTAAAACACAAGAATCAAAGAGGTAGTCAATACTATCCAAGGAGTTGGAGGTGTACTAGAAGAAGATACAGTGGTAAGTAAAATTCTAAGAACCTTACTACCTACTTATGCTATTAGAGTATCTACTATTCAAGAAATGAGAGTAGTAGAAAATAGAAATGTTACTCTAGACAATTTAATTGGAAGACTGATTTCATTTGAGATAAATAACTTTGATAATAGTGTCTTACCAAACATAGAGTCTGCATTCAAAACTTCTATGAGAATAAGTAAATCAAGTCACAAAAATACTATGAGAAAAGATAGTGATAGTGAATGTCATGCCCAAAAGTTAGGGTCAAAAACAACCAACAAATTTTTTTTTTTTTTTTTTTTTTAAAGTGAAAAGTTCCACGTTGAAGTTGCGGGAAAGAGGATTCAATGACGTGGTCACAAAAGACTCTGGCAATCAACCTCAACAATGTTGTAACCAAATGATGCTGGGTGATATCGGTATAATCGAAGAAGATCGTTGATCATCTTCTCGATCAATATCGTCGATCATTGATCTAAAAGGCTTATAGGTTATCTAGCAGGAATAGAATGTTATAGTTTACGTCATTCTAAAAATAGGCTAACCATACCCCAATAGAGTACATATCAAGCCAATATGATGCTATTATGTGGTCCATTTATGGAAATAATAAATATAAAATTTAATTTGACGTTTACATCAATATTTGTTTTCAATGAATTAATTCAATTTATAATTACAACATACCCATTTAATTAATGTACTTTTAACCGATTAATACTCTCAAGGTGACATTAGTTTATGATAAATATTATCAAAGTTCATGAATCAATAATAATTATTTAATTGATAAATATGATATATATATTAATAATTATAAAAATTATTAAGAAGTTACTATACTTATAATATATCGATTAATAATATAATCATGCTATAACATTAGCATATGGTACCGTGAATATTAACTAATTGTCCTATAAAAACTTTGTCAAATAAAATCATGTTTATAATTATTAACTATCCTTGAATAATAACAATACTATCTAACTATAATAAAAACAAAACTTAATTTTCAAATTTCATTTTTTATTAACATCTTAATTAACTTTATTAAAAATACTAAATAATCTACACTAATAATAATAACATGAGATTATTAACAACTTAACATAATAATAACCACAAACTAAACTAACTTATCTAAACACTAAACTAAACCTGTCTATCCATCAAATCTTCTAGCCCAACTATCTACTCAAGCACCCCTACTCTATGCATCCAAGGCACCTATCCATCTACTCTATTCCCCACATCCCATCCCTCTAGGACAAGGAGGGGGTACGAAAGAAGGGGAAGATGAAATAAGTTTGAACATGATCTTATATTATCTCTGCCAAGACCTGCGCCATTTCCAGCGCATGGGGAAGAGGAAACATGGAAAGGGAAGTGGGAAGTGGGTCCCACTCCCTTCCATGACAAAACAAAATAACATACCAAATCAAACTTGTTATTAATTTTATTTTGGCATAGCCTTGACCTGCAAAATCTTAAAAGGTGAATGGCTTTGATGATGTGTCAGCCCAAGTACACATACTTGTCCAATCACAGATTCAGAACTTAAATCAAGACTTAAGTGGGTAAAGAGGGAATAAACTCTAATCCCCATTAATCACTGTGCAAATTTCATGGGGAAAGAAGTCCTCCTACAAAACCCATGCATGGAAAGGAGAGGTGGGGACCACAGTGCAAGGTAAAGTCAACAAGGAGTTAAAATTTCGCATGGGAAGAAGGGTAAGGGGATAAAATGTAAGGTGGGTCCCATGGGGGATGGGAGACATAAAGCCTTACTTAAAGTTAAACATAAGCATTAGGAGAGCAATAAATTTTTGTTTAAGAAGTTAATAAAGGTGAGATAAGAAAGCGCATCCACAGAGGAATATTCTCAGTGTATTGTATGAGGGAGGGAATTAATTTCCCTCCCCATACATTTTCCACAGACCTGTAGAGTGTTATTTTCATATACACTACTATTTGTTTTTCTAAAACTTCCTCCTAGGTATGATGAATAAATATACCAATATAGTTCAATTGTTTCCTTTAGACATTAAGATACCAATGGTCATTTAATAGGATTGTTTCCACATGGGTT
>MU226026.1:679033-708531 GCA_018584345.1 Thuja plicata
ATTCTTCAGTCAAGGTCTTAAGGACTATGAGCTCAGGTATTCATTTGTAGAAAAGCATGTTCTTGCTGTTATTAGGAGTTTGAAAAAATTTAGGCACATGTTGTCAAATAATAAGATCATCCTAATGGTTTCTCATCCAAGTGTCAAGGAATTCCTTTTAAGTAAAGATTTAAGTGATAAGAGAGCTGGTTGGGTGACTAAGGTAATGGAATATGATGTTGAGATCAAAGTCACCAAACTAATCAGGGGAAAAGGGTTGTGTGAATAGATTGCTAATGACATAAGTAGCAAAGAAACCAGAGAGCAAGAGGCTGTCCTAGTTATTCAGAATGGTGAACAAGCTGTTTCAAGTTCTGTCACTAGTTGGGTGCAGCAAATGACTCATTTTCTATAGACTGGTGAATGTCCACAAGGTTTGGATAAAGAAAAAAGAAGGTATTTTAGACTGCAGTCCATCCCTTATGTTTTATTGAATAATATTCTTTTTAGAAGAGACTTCAATGGCGTCCTCTTGAGATGCATTGAGGCTGATCATGTAGACAAGGTGTTGCATGAGTTTCATAATGGGCTAGCTGGAGGTCACTTCTCACCTAGAGCAAAAGCCCTTAAGGTGATGAAGGGTGGCTATTATTGGCCCAATCTATTCAAAGATGCACACCTATGGGTAAGGAGATGCAAGAAATGCACACTATTTGCTGGTAAATAGAGGTTGGCAGCCTTACCCTTGCAGCCAATACAGGTTGAGCAACCCTTTATGAAGTGGGGTTTGGATTTTATTGGGGTAATAAACCCACCGTCCAGTGCTGGTCACAAATGGGTGTTAATAGCTACAGACTATTTTACTAAGTGGACTGAGGCAGTGGCACTTAAAGAAGCTAATGAAGCTGCTGTCCTAAACTTCTATGAGGAGCTGCTTTCTAGGTTTGGTGTTCCAGAATCCATTATCTCCGATAATGCTTTAGCTTTTACAGGGTTTAAGATTTATGATTGGGCTATAAAAAATGGAATTTATTTGAATACATCTTCAAATTATTATCCGCAAGGCAATGGCCAAGCGGAGTCCACTAATAAGAATCTGATCAGAATTATCAAAAGAACTATGGAGGGTAACCAGAGAGCGTGGCATACCCAAATTAAATCAGCCTTGTGGACTGATCGAATCACTCAGAAGGGATCAACAGAGCAGTCCCCTTTAAAACTTGTTTTAGAAAAGAGGCTCGGTTACCTATCTCACTAGAGCTTCCAGCTCTTGACTTGGAAAATCAGCTTGATATGATAGACGAAGAGTCATTAACTATAAGGTTAACACAACTGATTGAGCTAGAGGAAGTAAGGACAGCATCTTTGAGGACCATGGAGCATAATCAGGCTCAGATGAAAAGGTCTTTTGACAAAAGGGCATCTCCCAGAGTTTTCCTGGAGGGAGATGTAGTGTTGAAATGGGACGAGTGCAAAAGAAAGCCTGGAAGTCATTCCAAGTTTGATGCTTTTTGGAGTGGGCCTTATATTGTCTTAGAATGCAAGCCGCACAATGCCTTTCAGCTTTCAAAGTTGGATGGTAGTATGGAGCGAATCCCAGTCAACAGGATTCATCTTAAGCACTGTTTCTGAGGTAGGATCTAGCCTTGTATATATTGCAGCAGTTTAGTTGTTCAATAAGTGCCTTGGCACAATGGTAGCCTTTCAGTTTTCAGCTTTCCCTAAGTGCTGTCCAGCATAGTTAGTTAGTTTTGTTTTCAGTTTGCTAGCTCTCAGAGGTTTCAGAAGGGTTCTCAGTCAATCAGGGATTACAAGTGAAGCCATATGTTTCCCCATCCCAGTTTATGCATCCATTTTTAGTCAGTTCAGAGGATTTGATTAGTTTTGCAAGTGGGATTCAGGTTGCTAGTATGTTTTCTTCATGACTCTATGCCCAATAGATAGTTCAGGCAGCTGGTCTTGATGTTTAGCAGGCAAACATTTTGCAGATGTCACCAAAAATGTTACCAATTTTTGGTACCAAGGTCAATTAGGTGGGTTTGTTATATTTTGAATGGATGAATGTATTTTCTTAGTTCTGGTGTATCTGATTCATTTACCTCTATTCAGAATGTCTATCCACTGTCATGTTTCGGGTTTTCCAGCCTACACTTAGCCAAATTTGCAAAACCCTAAAACTCTAAAAAAACCCTAGGTCTTGGCATTTCTTTCACAGGCTTTATCATTCAAATCTCATGTTAACCGCACAAAAATGGTCATATCCCTTTTTGAGTTATGTTTTAGTCCAATCGCTTTGTTGCGTCAGTTTTTGTGTCAAGTTTTTAAGTTGCACGACTGCGGGACGAGTTGCAAATTGAGGGTCATCGCGCAATCGCGAGCCATTTATGAAGAGTTCTGATCTGTCCGCAAGCATGCGACGAGCTGTTTAAAATGGTCATCGCGTAGTCATGATCTGTCCTTGTTAATTCTTTAAAGCTGCGCGACTGAGTGGGTCAGTGTTTTAATGTCAAATTGCGCAGTCGCGATGTTTTTTACAAGCTGGGTTCAGGGTCTGTGAGCCGGTGACGAGTCAAAATTAGATGCATCACACAGTCGCTAAAAATTTATGCCGTCTATCTCATGCTCTACAACTGAGCGAGTCATGTTTTAAATTATGCGGTCGCGCACCCGCTCACTATTTTATGTCAATGTTTCAAGTCCTACGAGTGCGCGACGAGGCTGGGTTGTAGCAGTCGCCCAGTCGCTCATGTCTTAACCCGGTTGTCTTTTGCAGCGCGAGTGCACGACGAGCTAAGAAGGGAGCTCGTCGCTCAGTCGCACATGTTTCTCAAAGGTCATGAAGGCTCGCAAGTGTGTGATGAGTTAGAGAAGGGGGATGCATCGCAAAGTCATATAGGAGTTTTCAAGGGGCATAAAGGTCTGCGACCGTGTGACCAAAGGAATTGTTCAGCTCGTCGCTCAGTCACTGCTATTTTCAGATGAAAGAAAGGAGGGCTTGCAAGTGTGTGATTAGAAAAAAAAAGCAAAGGTCATCGCTCAATCGCCGGTCAGAAATGGAGAAAGGGAGATCAGCTCACGAGCGTGCGACAAGCAAAGGAAAGAAGGTGTCACTCAGTCGCTGATCAAATTTGATGAATAAAAAAGGGCTCACGATCTTGCGACCGAGAAAAGAAGGTAGCTCATCGCTCACTCACTGATCAGTGAAGATAAAAGGAGGACGTCTCATGGGTGAGCAACTGTAAAAAAGGGAAGCTTGTTGCATGCTTGCAGTCAAGGGTAAGATAAAGTTTTCAGCCCCGCAAGTTTGCGACCAAGTAAAAAGATAGATGTCATCGCCCACTCGCGCACAGGTTGAAAGCTGAAGGAAAAGGTGAGCCAGTATGCAATGAGTCAGAATATGCATTAAGAAAATGGATGTCGCTCAGTCGCTTAGAATCCAAAGGCCAGTTTAAAGAGCTCGCGACTGTGCGATGAAGGGATAAATGGAAAGTAAGATGCATAGGCGCTCAGTCGCTGAGACTCAGGTGAAATAAAGAATCAACTCGCGAGCTTGTGACTAAGGAAAGAAAAGACAGCATCGCTCACTCGTGCACAGGACAAGAGCAAAGCAGAAGGGATTGCGAGTATGTGACAGACATGAAAGGAGGATTAAACAGAAAGCATCGCCCACTTGCAGAGAGCAGAAATAAGATAGTCAAATTGGAAAAATGATTTGCAGAATGAATGAGAGGGTGCTATTTGCCAATTTCTGCTGATTTCTGGGTAAAGATATGTATAAGTCTACGATTTTCATAGAATTTAAAATGTAAACAAGGGAAAAGATCAATTTTTTTTCAGAGGCAGAAGGATTAGATATTTTCTTGGACACCGGAAATCAGATATTTTACAGATGAAAGATCAGCTTTGAAAAGGTCAGAGGATGCATTTTTGGGGCTGCAGAAGAGTTATTGCAATTCGGAGACTTTTGTGACTCTTCTAGAGGGATAAGACTGCTTCTGTGAAGAAGGATTTATGTTGATATTTTTTAGGGATGACTTTTGGGTCACCAAGTTGTATTTTGTAGATTTTTAAAGGGCTTAAACAGTGGCTGGACAAGCCAAATCCGATCCAAAAGTTATTGCTTCCAGAATGCAGTTGGCTTGGAAAATGCATAAATATGAGTTGAAGACTCATTGTTAAGGCTTCTTCTTCCCTTTGGCTTGCTATTTTTGTAACTTTTCCTGAGTTCTTGACTGAAGCAAAAGAGATTTTGTAACCCATTTCAGAGAAATATACAGATTTGTAACACCTTTGACTGTGAAAGATAGCTTATGCCTTCCCTTATTAGTCTGTTATTGCGTACTTAAGTGATTGGTACAAATTCTGTGATGATTATTTTGTCCTCAATTTGTATCACATACTAGTGCCTTTATGTAGTACTTCATACTTGTTTGCAGGTTTTAAGTTGTGCTCAAGTCAGATTTTTCCAAATTGTGAGAAGTCTTTCTCCTTTGAGGGGATTGTCTCTATTGGCCTTCTGATAGATTGATTATGTAGATAGTATGATTTAGTGGGGTTGTGTAAGAAAGATTAAGTAGCTTTTTTCATTGTGTGTCAGGTTATTTGTGCATTTCTCAGACATTTTTGGTGCATCACCATTTAGGACAGTTTTAATTTTCTGTTCTCCTTCTACCTCTTTCCTCCATCAAAAGAATTGGTTTCAGGTAGTAGAGTGATTAACCAGATAGGAAGCTGGCCTAGGACTCAGAGATTCATTCCAGCTATAGGTTACCCATAGCCTTGGAATGTTTCCATGTTGCTCCAAAAGGTTAAGTTTCTGCAAACTTAACAGGGTGCAATTTTGGTAGATAACAGTTGGAACACCGATGGCTACTAGATGTAAGTTGACAAAGGAGGACAAGACAACAGAGGTAAATTAGACTTTTTATAGATAAATGATTGGAAATCTCATCTATGTTGTACACACTAGACTAGATATTGCACATGCAGTAGGAATTGTTGCTAGATTTTCTGCTAATCTTAGGGAATCACATATGACTGTTGTGAAAAGAATTCTAAGATATCTGAAGAATACTGATGAATATGGCTTATGGTATAGAAGAAGGAAAATTTTAACTTCAGGTCTTTACCGACGCTGATTAGGCTGGAAATATTTATGACCAGAGGAGCACAACTAGAGGAACATTCTTCATGGGTGACAAACTTGTCACATGGATCAGCAAGAAACAAGGATGCATCTCACAATCTATTGCAGAAGAAGAGTATGCTACTGCTGCTGCTGCAAATTGCTCAAACATTGCATGGATCAAATAATTACTAGAAGGTATGCATATGAAGATCCTAGAACCAGTAATTATCTATTGTGATAATACAAGTTCAATTAACATTTCCAAAAATCCAGTCGTGCATGCTAAAACAAAGCATATTTTCATCAAGTATCATTATTTGAGAGAACAAGTTCAAGAAAAAGAGGTGATACTTGAGTATGTGCAATCAAAAGAACAATTGGTTGATATCTTCACCAAGCCACTACCCAAGGATGCATTTGAGTACTTGAGAAAGAGACTAGGGGTCAAACCCTTGTCTACTGGTCAGTAAAATGACTGAAGGTTGCATCAACCTACATATTATCATAATATCATTCATGATTGATGCAAGCAAAGAGATGAAATTCAAAGCTACATCTATATACAGACAGGCATATATCAGAACCAAGCACCAGAGCATACTGTTGTATTTCTAATGGATAAGGGAAATTCAAGTAATATATTATGGATGGAGAAAAATTATTGTTTGGCATTATTGTCAAAGGGAGAGAGATTATCCATATTATCACATTCTTCAAAAAAGGGAGAAAGATTATATCCTTAGGGAGAGAAATTGTATGGAAAGATTATACAAAGGGAGATTTGCAGACAAGACAGAAAGACATTAAATGAGAAAAATAGTCAAGGGAGAGAAATTGACACAAGGAGAGGACACAACACATTAAAATAAAGAGAGCTATTAGAATCAAATCGAAGCTAAAATAGGGCTTATCGACGGCCAAACATTTATCGGTTATCAAAACAAAAAGATTGGTTGTTTGATGAAACTCAACTATTGTATTTCATATTGTATTATAAATAGTATAGTGTGATAATATAGTATGTTTTGATCAATGCGAAAGGGAGAGATTGATGACATGTAACTGATTAAATGTTTGATAATGTTAAGTTGAAGATAATGCAAGGCATTAAATTAGTTAATTATTTGTATTGTCATTGATGTCAAATTGATATCATTTGTATGGTAATATACATAAAGCCAAAGACTTCAGAGAACCAAAAGAACCAAGGTTATGCTTTCATCAATACATAAAATTCATGTATTCACTAAGTGACAAATAATATCGATGGAGTGCACACCATTGGTAAAATAAAATAAGAACAGTCACAGTGTTACCCAACAATAGGAAGCATAGTGTTGCCTGACAAAGTAAAACCACATAATGCCCGATGAGAAAAGAAAAGAGTAACCCAATAGAAGAAAATACAGTGTTTCCCAATAGATGGAGATCATGAAGCTAACTAGAGTCTCAATGATGAAATTGTCACTTGTCACTGACAATTAACTGCAAAGGTGATCGACAGAATAGAGAGTTTAGAAAATGACAAAATATCTAGCTGGCAGAGCTAAATAAGGACTTAACTAGTTGTCTACTTTGTCTTATTCAACCAGAGATAAGTGATTGATTTAAAGCTAAATTGTACAATTGGAAAGAAGATATCTACGAGACAAGTCAGGAGTTATTCTTTAAATCTAATTGGCTAGAATTTTTTTCACACCAAGAATCAAGAATCAAGAAACAATGAATATCATGTCTATATAATAGACAAGCTTAATTAATTTTTGTAATGCATGAAAAGGGGATTAAGGGGAGTGAATAGAAAGAGGATGTTGAAGAGAAATTGATGAAGAACTACTTCATATAGTGTTGATCAATCAAGCTAAAGGAGAGCTAAGGAATTCTGCAGACACCAACGAATAGTGAGCACATCATCATAGAGCAGAAAGTGTAGAGAACAAAGGATTGAATTGATACATTGATCAGAGAGGTAATGTACTTAAATAGATCTGAAAATCTACAATTCAAAGTTGCGATATGAACAGGTCATAATGTTTCAGTTTAACCATTGAAGCATCAAGTCTCTTAACTAAGCAAGACTTAACAGTCTTCTATATATTGAGGTACATCTCAAGGAGTGCCAAAAAGGTTGATTCACGAAAGTAGCATTAGATATGCCCGATGCCTATTGACAGTCTAAGAGAGAGACTGATTCAAGGATGGTAGTATTAGATTCCCAATACTAAGTGACAACCTCTATGTATAAAATCCTCTAACAAGGTCACACCTAATAGTGTGTTTGTAACCTTTAATAGGGTTGTCTCTTAACAAGGCTCACTTCAGAAGAGTGAAATTTTGGGGTACCGGTCCCAGTGGCTTTTCCCTTAACAGGGTTTCCACATTAAAATCTATGTGTTATGTGTGTATGATTCATTTCTTTATTATTTTGTATCTTACATAATTCATTCTTGATATATCGGTATACTCTGCTTATTTACTGAGTTTTGGTAAATAGTTATACTACTTATCGGTAATCAAGAGAGAATAAAGATTGATAGAGAACACTGAATAATAGTTAAATCATTACTATTATTTCATGGAATACATCTTGTAGAGATAGAATAATTTGAGGTTTATTGATTAGTGGTTAAAGTTTGAAGGATAAATTTTTGAGGCCACTAATTCAGCCCCCCCTCTCAGTTATTACTAACACATAAACACATAGAGGTGAATGGGCTCACTAATGCCCTATTGTTCCCAAAGGTATTCAAAATCAAATGGATTTGGTTAGTATTGAGCCAAATGCACAATCACAAGCTATGGTTGGATGAGCCTCAGATGATAACCCGAGATTTTATCCATGCAGTCACTGGTTACCCTATAATTGAAAAGTTAAAAGCATTAAAACATGCACCCAAGGTGAGATTGAAAAGAACACAGGAGCAAAGTGTGATGGAAAAGGATTGAAGGTATCCACTATCACCGATATTGAATTGAAATTTTGAGTATGTGTTCTAGGTTATAAATTCTTCCAAGATAGCAGGATGAACAA
Source organism: Thuja plicata (assembly GCA_018584345.1). Taxonomy (NCBI): domain Eukaryota; kingdom Viridiplantae; phylum Streptophyta; class Pinopsida; order Cupressales; family Cupressaceae; genus Thuja; species Thuja plicata. The sequence continues at coordinate 687,172 of MU226026.1, forward strand.
CATAGCATCTGGTGCAGTGGACACGGCATACAAAATTGTGAAGAAGGGAAATCAGTTGGATTTGTCTAAACTTCTACTGAACCAGTTAGAAGAGAACATGAGAATGATCAAAAATGCAAAAACAAATACATGTAAGTTTGGCTCACTTATTATGTGCATTTTATTTTACTTCCAAGAATCATTTCCATCAGTAGGAGATGTAAAATGGGATATCACAAGGCTAGTCACCATGCAGATCAGTGAACACATAACATCACTGGGAGACAACTTTGAAATAGTCATGGATGAATACTTTACTATATTCAATGGATGAATGCAGCAGAGGGTAAGGATCCCTGAGCAACTTATTGAGAAATTCAAACATGAAATATGTTTCATGGTTGATACAGACCACACATACATCAAACCTGATGTACCAAGGATAGCATGGTTACAACCTCTAGAATATGAGGTAAATGTTGATCAAGTATCCAAGGCAATTGATGCATTGATAAATGAACCCTTAGACAAGAAACAACCAAAGTTAGGAACTTATGAAGAGGCAAAATCAAGAATCAAAACTAGACTGGTTGTAAAGAAAATTGACAGGAAAAAGGATAAAATGTTCAAGAATATAAAGAAAATATTATCAGTAATAGAAGAAGAAGAAACTAAATAGGGAGAAGAACCTGAAAAGGAGGAAGAGACCGAAGGCCAGTCACCCATCAGTGAAGTTGCAGAAAAGAATGACTCTGAGGCCACAGAGTCGAATTCTCCACCTCCTCTACTGGCTAAGAAGGCAAGAAATGCAAGTACTTCTAGAACAAGAATCCAAACAACTAAGGACTCAAGTCCTTCACCATTGAAGAAAGGACAAGTAAGAACCTACAAGAGGAAACCAGCCACACAGAAAAGAGGGCCAACCAAAAGAAGAAAGTTCATTAGAACAAAGGAAGATATTGAGGACACCAAAAAAGATGAAGGTGTACAAGAAAAAAAGATTAAGGTTCCATAAAGCATTGATGAGGTATGCAAATTTAGGATCTATCACAGATTCTAAAATTAGAAGATGGCTAAAACTGGATCCAAAAGATCAAAACAAAGCTGAAGATGCCATCATTGCAAAGATGTACAAATTCAAGTACGTACCAATACATTTCTAAGGTAATAATGTACCAAAGGAACTCTTGAACAAATTATATACTAGATGATCATTTGCATTAAAGAATGAAAAGGAGATAAGGGAAGAGTACTTGTTTCTCTTATGCCTCCTAAATCCAAGAGGGAAGAAATTGATGAGATGATGGAGAACCATAAAAAGGAATTCTCACCCAAGTTGATAACCTACAAATTTCTTGAAGGGGGGCTTATAGAGCTTGAAAAATAAAGTCACACAAAATGGAGTAAAATACTCAATAGACCTATTGAGGAAGCTATCCTTGAAAGAGACCTCCAACAGAAAGATGATAATCAAGAAACTCAAGAGCAGATAATAATCAAAGATGCAGAAGATGACACATTAGTTGAGTTAGATAAAGAATAACAAGACAAAACTAGCAACAAGAACATAGATGTTGCAGATGCGACATGGCCAGACACCACTATAGACAACATTGTGGATAACACTGTCATTGACATAACTGATGATCCAGCAGAAGAAATACAAAAGGATGAAGATGTCACTATTATCAAGGACAAGACTGACGAACAGGACACAACATTAGACACTTCACAGGTGAACATGCCAGGAAACATGCTAATATTGATGCAAGCCATCAATATACTTCAAGAAAAAGACAAATCACTTGACAAAGATTCAATAATTCTCAAGGATGCATGGGGATGAAGGAAAGAAATACAACACCTATGATCAGAAGGACATCAGAGACACTCAAACTATAATTGAAACTGATAAAGTTACAGAAGGATAATCAAAGCAAACAGATGGAGACACAACCGAGAAAGATGAATAGACAAAGATATATGAAGTACCTAAGGACACCAATGAAGGAGATAAATATAAATATGGCACTCCTGAGGAAATCAAAAAGGTTTCTATAGACAATGTAAAGGTTGATGTAGAGACATCCACTCAAAATTGACAAGAAGACACTGAAGCACAGTAGAAAAAAGAGGAAACACCACAAGTCACTTCATCTAGCACAATAGACAAAGATGAGAAATTGGCTATGGTCCTACACTCAAGTGAAACTCAGAAGAAGAAGAAGAAGAAATCCAAAAGAGTAAGTTAGAAGTCACTCTAGATGAAATCATTGAGATACCCAAATGTGACCCAACTACACTTGACTATGAAGAAATGAAAGAATATGGTGAAATATGCCAGAGGAATGCATTACAAGAGAAGCTAAGGAAGAAGCACTAAGACTCCATGGTACTAGAAAAAACTAGGGAAATATTGCACCAGATTGTACCCAATGTTGATGTTGATCAGAATAAATGGATACTTGATCAACTAGTCACTCTCAGAGAAGCCATTACAATGTAGAACATTGATGCAGAGAAGGCAATTAAGGAGAGAGAAGAGCAGAAGTACCAGCACAAACTTGTTGAAAAGATCAGCCAAGAAGTGGCAGTTAATAAGGTAAAGCTTTTAGAATTCATAAGTGAATTAGGTCCTATTATTGTTGAAGCTATTTCCTTGATTCAACAACTAATCAGACTAGAAAAATTCACTAGGAGCACAGTGATAACATAGAAAAGTTAGATTCTGATCTAGCTAATAGTGCTAAAAGCTTAACCACCAGAGACAATGCAATTAAGTTGCATTATGAGAAGATTGTTGAAATAAAAAGGTTAAGACAAGAACTGTGGAAAGAATAAACACAATTTAGGGAAGAGGTCACCGAGCTCCAGGCTCAACTTCTACCAAATCTAACATTGCTTCAACAACATGTTAGTTCAGCAAGACAATTTATAGCCACCCACAAGATATCTGTAGCTGACAGTGTCTATGATATGCATTCAAAGATCACACTCAAGCACATGTCTCTATAGAACCTAAAGGACCTATGGGAGAAGATGATGGAAGACATGAAGTCTTCACAATATCACATTTTTGATAAACTATAAGGTATACACCTTTGCCCTTAATATCAAAAAAGGGGGAAAATAATGATATGTACTGTACATATGGAAAATAATGATATCTATTGATAGGGAAGCTATACAATAATACAAAAATTAAGACAAAGGGGAAAATAATGATATACCAGCATATACATAGGGGGATTCATGAAATGACTAAGGATTATATATGTTGTGCATACCTAATATTTTGTTAGTATTTTGCACATATTAGTTTTTGATACTAATGTCAAAGGGGGAGATTGATGACATTATTTTTCCATTAGTATGCAAAGAACACTTTCTGTCAACATACACTAAAAGACATAACAAAGAGAAAACTGAAAGTCAGATATAAGAGATCACTGAAAATGGCTAAGTACAAAGAGAACTGATGACACAGTTTTGTGTGTAAACCAAAAATGTAAAGTCAGAAGGATAAAGAGGAACCTGACAAGAAGGATATAGTGTAACCTGAGAGAATAGTTAAAGTGGAAAATGAGAGAATAGTTCAAGCAAGGAACCTGAAAGAGAGTCAACTAATTTCAGAGCATAACCGACTGACGGAAATTGAAAGTTTGTTAAAGCCCGCAAAAAGTGGATCTAACTTCCACGTCAGATAAAATAGTCTTATTCTATTTATAGAATATTAATTTGTTTTTAAACCTATTTCTTTAGGGATAAGAAACATTAATGTAAGTATTTCAATTAGTCTAACTGATTTAAAACACATAGACTAGGAGATCAAGGAAAAGTTGTAAACCTGTGATCCTAAAGTTAATATTGTTTTACGTGAAACATGATGAAGTCAATCTATCTTATAAATATATGATGCAATCATTAATTATAGTAAATATCAATATAGAAGAGAGGATGAATGAATTCTATGAGCACATCTATGGATCAAACTGAAAGTTTCAAGAACCAAAACCACAAAAGGTGAATTTGGTTATCAAGAACCAAGAACAGAGGTATTATTTAATCACATTTAGGTGATATACTTATTCATGTAAACTTAAATGGATCTACAATCAGAAATAGGAGATTGCATACACCAGGTCAAATTGTAATTTTCTATCATTCTAACAAGTGAAGCAAAGTTTAAAAATCCTTTCAAGGAAGGTGGATTTAACCTCCAACTATAAATATCTTAACTGAGTGCACACTCAAAAGTGTTGCTAAAGATCTTAATAGAGTAGACTTTAACAGGTCTCCATAGATACTCTTAATAGGGTAGATCATCAGAAGTGATCAAATTGTAAGCCTTAACTGGCCCCTTCCAATCTGCAGATAGTGAAGAATTTTTGGGTGCCATCCCCACCACAATTTATACTTCCTAATAGGAGTTTTTTGCTTTATCATATCTTGTGTTATGTGTCAAATTACTTTTATAAATGTTTCTATGAATGTTCACATGTATGGTTAAGTTTATGAATTGATATATCTTACATCAAGATAGTATAGAACAGATGGTTGGATAAACATTTGACAAATCAAAGGATAAAGGTTAAAAGATACAAAAATTTTAGAGGTACTGATTCACCCCTCCCTTCTCAGTACAAACTTCCCATTGATTCCAACACATCCTTCATGGCTACAAATACCATCTCAATGTCTTCTTCAAATTTGGTGTCAGTATCATCAGCTTTGTTCTCAACTAGGTAACAAGCTTTCTTTCCTTTATCCTTGTAGTATCAGGTATCTCTTCTGTCAGATTGTTGGTTTCTTTGGTAATCTCTATTATCACCTCAATGAGACTTATTTTCATATGTTCTATCATTACTTCTATCATATTTTCTTCTATTAAGACATCTTACAACAAAGTGTCCAACCTCTTTACAATTAAAACATACAAGTGGTAATTTACCTTTGTATCTACCTTTGCCTCTCTGCAATCTTCTTTCCATTACTTCTTCAATCTCATCAATTCCTTGATCCTCATTATCACTTTCACTATCATTTCTAATAGTGTGTCTATGACTTGACTTACTTATTTTCAAAGAAGATTTGAATGCAGATTATATAGATGGTAAGACACTATTATCAAAATTATTCATCTCAAATGAAATCAATCTACAAATTGAACTATCTAGAGTAATTGTATTGTTTGCAACTTCTCTCATTTCTTGTATAGAAGATACTCTAATAACATACATAGATAGTAAGGTTCTTAGGATTTTACTCACCACTCTCTCTTCTTTGAGTACACCTCTAAATCCTCAGATAGCATTGACTACCTCTTTGATTCTATAGCTATACTGAGTGATATTTTCTCCTTATTTCATCCTTAGGTCATCAAACCTCCCTCTTAGGATTTCTTCCTTCGCTCTTAGTACATTTGCATCTCCTCCATGTACCAGCTTCAATTTATCCCACATTTTCTTTATAGAGGTGCAGGTTTTGACATCTTCAAACTCAACATCAAAGAGTGAGGAAGCAAGCTCTATCATAATGCAATTATGTTCATTCTTTTCTCTCAATTGCTCAAGAGTGTGAGGTCTTGTAGGAAACACATATTTAGTATCAAGGTGTTGAGTAACATCATTACCAATACCTGATAGGTGGATTCTTATTCTTCTTTTCCATGATGCAAATTGGTCTTTATTCAACTTGGGAACATCTCGCTTGTTCATCTTGTGATCTTTTTCTTGAGTTGTTAAACTCCCGTTCTAAGTACACAAGATCTGATACCAATTGTTAGAATAAATGAGAGGGGGGTGAATCAGTGGCCTCAAAAATATTCCAATAAATCAAACCAAAAACTTAGTACCATAATAGTAAGCCTCTAGTTATCGTTAGTCCTACAAGAAGAATACCTTCAAATAAACTTATCAAATAACTACTTCTCAGAGTTCACTGTTAAACCTTATCCTTAATGTTTACCAAATAGCAGTCTTTCATTTACCAAAAAATAATAAATTGCTTAGTGTATACCGATCAACCCATATTAGTTATTTCTAATGCAAAACACCAAAGTAATGACTCATAAACACATTGACACATGGATTTTTAACGTGGAAACCTTGTTAAGGGAAAAACCACTTGGGACCGGTAACCCAAAATTTTCACTCTTTTGAAGTAATCTCGGTGAAGAGCCAACCATGTTAAAGGTTACAAACACAATGTTAGGTGTGACCTTGTTAGAGGATTTAAATCAAATAGTTTGTCACTTGATATCGGGCATCTTTATGCTACCTTCTATGACCAAACCCAGTGTAGTTTGTCAAATGGTATCTAGCATCTCATGCTATCTTCATGATCAAACTTTTTGATACTCCTTCAGATGTATCTCAATATAGAAAGGATTGTTAAGTCCTGCTCGGTTAAGAGACTTTCTGAATCAATGGTTAAACTAAAACAATAAATGATTTGTTCACACATACAACTTAGACTTGCAGATTTTTAGATCTATTGTAATCTCATTTTACCTTTTTGATCAATATGTATTTTCAATACCTTTGCTCCACTTCTTTCTTCTTGGTGATGTTGGGCTTCTCTGTTGCTTGGTGTCCACAGAAATCTTTAGCTCTTTCCTCATCTTGATTGATTAGGACTGTATGAAGTTGTTCTTCATCAATTTCTCTTTAGCATCCTCTTTTTCTATTCACTCCCCTAATTCATAATAAATTATATTGTCTCTGTATAGACATGATATCACTATTTCTCACTTCTTGATTTTCTTGTTCTTGGTGTGATCGACAATCTTATCCAATCTTTCTTTAAGTCTTAACTCATGTTTTATCTCATATAAATCTTATTGACAACTAGATAAAACATCTTTAAATATTTTACTTATCTCTGGCTTTATCTTGTTGATGAAAACAATGTTCTGATTAAGTAAAAATAGGTTTTAGAAGGACCCAAAACCTTTACAAAGTATTAAATTTCAACAGGTTTTACAAGGACCTAAAACCTAAAATGATTTTAAAACATATATTCAACAAAGAGTAGATACAACTGTAACAAGGCACCCAAAAAGGAAAGGAAAGAGAAAACAAACAACAGAGCCAAAATTGTCCCACAGAAACATCATTAAAAATAGGGACAACAAAAAACCCCTAAGGGGAAGAAAAAAGGAAAGCTACATTCCCTGCACAAGTTCCTCTGCTTCAATGACCATAACCTACATGTTGTTGACTATTTATTTTAGTTCTACAGTGTCTTTGTCCTCCTTAGGGTTGTTCTTCTTTGTACTAGCTCTGGTGCACGAGCCCAGGCCAATAGCCTCCTTTATCTCTATGAAATCCTTACCCTTGTTATCCTTTTCTAGTTTTTCCATCAATATCTATGCATGGCCATAGTAAGCTTTGAGACTCATCAACCATTGCTCCCCTATTTTTTAACCGTAGCCTCTAATCTCTCCACCTTTGTAGTCAGATTCATGATCTGCACAACACTGTCATCTTTCTCAGCCCTATCTTGGATATCTTTGATTTTTTTCTCCATTATCCCCACTTTATCTAGCCTTCTGAGTTCCCTACAACTTCTTTCATTTCATCCAGACATACAGCCATCGGTTTTTCCCCAATTCCCATACTTTTGAGAATATTAATCTCTACCTTCATGATATCTACTTGTTTTTTCAAATTATCATTATCATCAATCAAATTACTTACCAGGTCAGTGAAACCCACAATGTAATCTTTGTTGTCCATAGGTACTTGATGCTCCCCTATGTCCACATTGTCATGGTAGTCATAGTCCTTTTTCTTAGAATCTTCATCTATCCTAGTGTCCTTATCATCCTTCATATTTCCTTCCCCCTGCTTATTTTCTTCAGTTTTCTCCCTAAGGCTTTTGTCTTCAATGTTCTCACATTTTCTCTCCTCCCTATTTTTCCCTCTGTCCTCTTCCTCCCGATGATTCTCCTCTATATTTTCCTTCACTTCTTCCTCATCCGAGGTCAAATCAATTCTCCTCTTACTAGAACTCTTACGGGTAATTTTAGCTTTCTCCTAGCCATCCCCACATTTTCTTTTCTTTATCTCCTCCTTTTTCACCTCCTAAGTTTCACTCTCTATTTCTGACTCAAAAATATGAGTCTTCTTCTTTGTCAAATTTTTACCCTTTTTCTTTATGCTTCCCTCCACAATATCCTCATCACTATCCTTCTCTATTTCCAAACCTTCAGAATAGGGCTTCTTCTAGTTTTTCCTTGTTGAAGCACCCTTTCTATTAGTTTTAGGGGTTTTAAACCCTTTGGACTCCTCTTCACTATCATTATCTTTCCCATACATACTTTCATCTTCGTCCCCTTCTGTCTCTTCTTCATCCTTCAAAATATTCTTTACCACAAACTTTCCACTTTCTTATTTTTTAGCACCTCATATATGAGCAACATAAGCCCTTGGTGGGATGCATGATCCCCCTTCGGATCTTTCTGTAAACTAGTAATCATAGCATCTAACAAGCTAAGAAAATAGTATGGTAAATTGAATTTAACCTTGTGCCTAAAATGATTTAATAACATGAAATGGTGTCCATACACCCTCGTGAACCTACCATCAAGAGTAACATAATTGATGATCACAAAAAGGACATACCTCCAAGGTCTAGAAATACGCTTCAGATTGTGATAGGAAGCATCAATCTTGACCAGTCTCGCCTTTTCCTTCTCATTATCTGATAAAGTCTCCCAATATTTATCCAAGATAATTCTATCCCCATAAAACTCAATACCATCCATTTCCATGCATGTAGCTTCTATAATGACCTCCTCCATAACCTCCATATACTGATCACCAACCAAGACTTTGCCCTCTTTCCAGGTTTTCGTGAATATCCTAGTGATAGAAGGATTCCAGCCATGGAGCCATTCCAAAAAAATAGCTAGCCCACCCTCTTTCACAATCTTCCACACTTTGTTCTATTTTTTTCCATTTGTTGCAGTTAACAGGCTCATACCTTTTCTTAGTTCCACCCATTTTCTTCCTCTGGTTGCAGCAAATTTTTCTATTGTGACTATTGATAATGCCAGAATGAATTTTACACAAAACCAAAAAGACCCAGAAAGCATGCCAAATCCAGCTTGGAATCATAATAGGGTACTTACACCTTCAAACACAATAAAGACACATCACCTCCATATTAACAATTTTAAAAACACTTACCATTTACAATTATTTTGCTGACGACTCCTCAATCGATCACTTTCAAGCAATAATTTTGCTTGAATAGGTACGTCATTTCCATCATTCCACTATGCCACCTCATCACTCTTACAAGCTATATTTTCCACCCAATTAGCAACTCCATTTGTCTCCTGATAATTATGTGTGATAACACATTTTTCAAAAGAGAGAATAATGTCTTTGGCTTTTTGAATGATATTGTAAATTGTCCATGAAGCGGGGTGTCATTATTTAAACACTTGACTATGTTGAGAGAATCCCCCTCTAACCAAACTTTAGTGCTACCTTTCTCTTTTGCTAAAATAAGACCCTGAAGGGCCGCACAAGCTTCTGTAAGATGATTCATTTGAATACCAACGGGAATGGCTTTTATACCTGTACAGACACCATTTTCATCTCTAATGACAATGCCACACCCTGCCACCCCCGGGTTTCCCTTAGAGGCACCATCAAAATTGATTTTCTGCCAGCCTTTAGGGGGGCAATCCCATCTAGCATCCTCCCTTTTTGCTTTGTTATCCCTTTTTTAGTATTGCCTTTGATTTTCCAATTTTTGAACACGGTAATATCATTCTCCTGAAGAGGCTCCAACACTTAATCCTGTATCATGAGATTTTCTTTTATGGCTCTCTTAATCTTAAAGAAAGCATCCCTCTCAATTGTCATTTTATCCCTAAACACTCTATCATTTCTTTCTCTCCAAACCCCCCAGCAAACATGAGGAAGGAAAAAATTCCATATCTTAGCAACAGTGTCATTCTTTGAAGGATAGATCCAAGATTTAAAAAGACTCTCCAAATTAGCAGGAAAAACCTACTCAATATTAAGGATCTGGAAAACAAAATCTCAAATCTTTCTAACAAAGGGACAGTGGATGATGATATGTTCCACACTTTCCTCTTTAGCACCTGTTAACAATAGTCATACCTCTTTTGTTGAGAATATCAGTCGTTAGAATTTTATTTTGCATCATTATCCAAAAAAACACATTAATTTTAGGAATGAGGTTTTTATCCTAGACTTTCACCCAAAAAGGCTCAATAAGGTCCTCAAACTCCAAATGGTATAGAGATGAGATATTTAAATTACCATCAGTGCTATATTTCCATATAATCCTATCCTCTTCCTCAATCAGATTGATTGAGTTGAGAATATTGTTAAGATGTCCTAATCTAATATCAATGGCAGATAAATCTTTCCAGTGATCTCTTTCCTAGTAGTTTCCACTTTCCTTCCAAAAATGAGATTGCATTGATTCTCAAAGATACCCCATTCAGGGCACTCCTTGAGGGGAGAATGAAGAAGCCACTCATCTTCCCAAAAAAGAACCTTTCTCCCATTTCCCACTTTCCATTTAATTCCTTTTTTGATTCTGTATTTGTTTTTTATAACATTTTTCCAAATGAAAGAACCAACACCCTCCCTGTCCTCATTTAGAAAGGCATCAAGATTAGGTTGATCCTTATTATACTTATTATCCCATATTAAGGTCCATTCTCCTTTCGAGTTATAATATCTCCATATTGATTTAGTAAGGAGGTGCTCATTCAAGTTATTAATTCTTCTTATCCCTAAGCCACCTTTTTTAATCGGATGACAAACTTTGTCCCAGGCTATAAGCGCTATCCTTTTCTTTTTTTCCATTCCTATCCAGAGAAACTGATTTTGAATTTTTTCAATAGCTTCACCAAAAATTTTGGGGATTTTAAAAATGCTCAAAGCATAAAGAGGGAGGTCTTGGAGGGTAGCTCTAAGAATTTGGATTTTGCCCACTTGACTTAATAGCATCCCTTTCCATCCTGCAAGTTTACTGTGAAATTTGTCCACTAAGGAGCTCCAAAAAGTATCAAGAGGTTCCAAACAGAGAGGGAGGCCAAGATAGGTTCCAGGAATAGTCCCCATATCACAACCTAAAATCCTTATAATTCTCATCTTTCTTCTGGCAGGGACATTGAAGAGAAACACCAAACTCTTCCCCCAATTTATTATCTATCCTGATGCTGTCCCATAATTAGTCAGAGTTTTCTTAATAGTGCTAGAATTTTTGACCGAGCCTTCTCCCATAATAACCAAATCATCAAAAAACTGCTGATGTGAACAAAATTGATTATCCGAAGAAGGGTTTAAACCTTTAATCTATCCTTTCCTCACTTGATTCTCCATATACCTTCCTAGGCATTCAGCCATAAGGATGAAGAGGACATGGGATAGGGGATCCCCTTGCCTTAACCCCCTAGAAGATTTAAAGAATGAAGTATGAGACCCATTGAACAGAACCAAAAAGGTAGTAGAAGAAATAAGATGGAAAATGAGATCAATACATTTTTTATTAAATCCAAAAGCCTTCAGGACTTGCACAAGAAACTCCCAGTCCACTCTGTCATAAGCTTTGGACATATCCAGTTTCAAAAGAAGAACCTCCTTCCTAGACATCACAAGAGACTGAACATTTTCATGAATAGTAATGACAGAGTCCAATATTTTTCTCCCAAGCATGAACCCATTTTGTTTCCAATATATCAAAGAAGGGGGAATCGCCAAAATCCTAGTAGTCAAAACCTTAGAAATAATTTTGTAAATAGAGTTGCACAGACTAATAGGTCTAAATTGATCCACCTTATCAGCTCCCTATTTCTTAGGGATCAGGGCTATAAAGGTACCATTCAACTCCTTCAGAAGTTTTCTAGTTCCAAAACTCTCTTTTACCGCATTGGTCACCTCCTTTTCAATAATATTCTGGAAGGATTGGAAAAAGAACATAGGAAAACCATCTGGCCCAGGGGGATTTTCTCCCTGAAAGGAGAAGACCATGTTAACAACTATTTAAGTCTATTTTTAGCTCTGCTAGCTAAGTATTTTTTCATTTTTGAACTTCGGTTCCTTTTGGTGTTTTAACTCTTTGATAGCTTCGTTCAACACTCCAGTCCTCCTCGGGCTTATCCGTCGATGTTGTCTGTCCATTGGGGTCATCTGTCCTTCGTTTAATACTGTAATTTTGGCCATCGATAATGCTTATGATTCTACTCATCGATAATGCTAGTTGGTCTCTTTGCTTGGACATCACTGTGAATTTTCTCCTGGGTTTCTCTGTCCATCAAGTTCCACTAACCATCAGTGTTTGTAGTCACTTAGTGAATGCTGGTATTTTATTCATTACTGAAAGCATAATCTTTATATATCTGATTCTCTGAAGTCTTTGACACTTTGAATATAACCAATCAGATTATATCAAGTTGACATCAGTGACAATACAATTCATTAACTAATTTAATGTCTTGCATTATCTTTCTTCATTTTGGCGATCAACTTAACATCTTCAAACATTCAGTCAGTTATATGTCATTAGGTTTGGGCTTATTGTTCTCTCGATTTCTTGTTAGTGTATTATTTGATAGATTTCATATGGGTTGTTTCAATTTTAAATTGTGTGAATCAACCACTCACATCATTGACAATATTTCTATTTCTTATCCAAAATTTTGGTTTTTCATTGTTGTTGTTGTGTTACTAGAAGAAATCTGTGTATCCTTATAGAGTTTAAATTCCCCTTTCTTGACCAAAGCATTTTCAATTTTGATTTTATTTTCAATTATCGTATCAAAAGCTGGTGGACATTACAATTTAATTATATAGCTCATTTCATTGTTTAAATTATTGATGAAAATATCCATTTTCTCTTGTTCAGGTACAATGTGAGGATATTTAGAAAATAATTGTCTTCATCTTTGTAAAAAAGTAAGGAATGGTTCCCCATTTTTCTATTTTTTGTTGCATAAATCAAGCGTGGTTACCTCATGTTCAATGTGGTATTAGAATTAGGTAACAAATTGATTTACCAACTCTTCAAATGACTTGATGGTAGGGGAAGTTTTGAAAACCATTCCATGGATTGTCCTCCTAAACCTCTCCGAAATAATCTCATCAAGTATGTATCATTGTGTGCAAATTCCATGGTGATTGTGCAAAATTCCATAATGTGGTCTAATGGATTGGTATTTCCCATATACTTGTCATATTTGGGAATATCACAATTTGGAGGGAACATAATCATGTTGAAACTTTTATCAAATGGATATGGACATATATCTTCCAATGAGGATTTCTTTTTTGAGGTTCCCCTTTGCATGTATTGCATTTTTTGTTGAAGGGCTTAAATTTGTTGTGTAAGTGCTATTAGGGGATTGTTTTCATGATCATTTTATCTAGTCTTTAATTGTAACACATCAAAATCATGGGGTAGATTGACACCTTGGTGAGCTACCATGAGGAAGTATTTCCCTTTATCATGTTCTAAAATCTTTTTCATAAACTTGTAAAACTTAGGATCTTGTTGGGATCCTTTGAGAATATCATTAGTTATTTCCTCCTCATCATGGTCTTCTTTGTATTTATGAAAATAATTTTCCATGTCTTCCATTCTTTCTTTAGTTTCATTTTTTTTTTTTTTTTTTTTTTAAGTTTCTATTTTTGAGCTCTAGTCAAAACAAGCATGCAAGTGATCCAAATGTGTGCTAAATTTGGTTTCAAGTGCTAGTTTTATTATTGTGTATGGGTAAATATTCAATATGTTGGGAGAAAGCTTAAACATTCAAACATTAGTGGGTTAGCACATTTAAAATATTAAAAGCATGAATAAACTTGAAACAACAATAAATCATCCATACCATCAAATTGAGCTAAAAATAAGTTGCACCCTATTAATACTTGTTTGATTTGATCATGAAAAGGATTTTGGATGCTCTCTCTCTCTCTCTCAAAAACATAAATATGTTAATCCCCAAGTGATTTCTTGATTGATGGTGGATGAGAATTACAAATGCAACTGATGGATAGTGAGAGAACTCAAGAACTAGCATGAAGAAACTAGTCTCAAGCTTCCCATAATGAAGAAATGAGAATGAAATTCTAAACTAGAGAGATATGAAAGATTTAAACTAATATTAATTCACCATTACCCTAATATATGATATCTAGATTTAACAATGAACTAAGATTATGAAGCATGAAAACAACTATGAAATTCAAAAGCTATTCTAGCATAATAACAATGCAAAAATGAGAGATGGCTTGCAAGCAAAAATGCCTCCTATTTATAGATTTTCAGGGAAAGGATGAGAGCTTTGATGAAGTGGAACCTATGTGAGCATAAGGGACACATGGGCTTGAAAAAGAGGTAAAATTAGAGCATTTAAGGTTTGAGTGGGTCAATATTTTCTCTCACATGTGTGAGCAACATTGGAGAAACGAATAGGGGACAAGGATGTAAGAGAATTTAAGTCATCCTTAAATGCATTTGGTTGGGGATTTGAAGGATGTGACATGAGGGTTGACCTGGGTGAGGGTTAGGATTTCTTAATCCATAAATTAGGATTGTGCAAATGTTTAAGGGGTGATTAGGCTTGGATTAGAGGGTAAGTGGGAGAATTAGGAGGATGTGATGGGAGGAGAGAGAATTAGTGGAGAGGATAATTAATAAATCAAGATTAATTAATTAATTAACTAAGAGAGGTTAGTATGTGTGAATGGGTTGGGTTGAGTTAGAACTATGGGTTAGGTATTTGGGATAGGTCGGGTTAGGGGTTAAAGTTAGGAGCCATATGTTCAAATTGATTAAATGGGTTTTATTTAATCAAAAGAGGAATTTGGAGATTAATTTAAATGGGAAAATTATATTTATTCAAATTAATAGAAGAAAGGGGGATTTAATTAATTATCTGGATTTTCCATTATATAATTAATTAGACTATAGTTAATTAATTAAATTAATTAGCTATTGGATTTCATAAATTAATTAAATATTAAAGATGTAATCAATAATGCCCTAGGAGAGAGCTAAATTAGATTACAAATATAAGTAATCAGATTTAGGTGTCTATATTTTACCCTTCTTTAATGTGGTGTCTTAATCGGCATTGCATCAAAGAAGATAAAATGAGAGGTCTTGGAGATAATTGGGTATCTAAGGGTGGTCATGTCAAAGAGACGATGGTGAGAGGGTGTGCACCCTCGAGAAAATAATGCAAAGAGGGGTGGGAAATTTTCTCAAATAAAAAAGAGGTGGATAAGGAAGAGAGAGGATGAAGGTGAAGAAAAAAGGGAAATGAGTGGGCATGGAAAGACATTGTCAATGGGGGTTCAAGGAAGTCCAAGGGTAGACTGAGGGTAGACCGAGGGTATGATGCCCCAATTCTGGAATAGGGGATATATAGGAGCCTTACCAAAAGAAAAGATGCAAAGTGCAACATAAATATAACCATGTAGTTAACTAAAATGATATAGGGGGATTATATTTGTGTTATTGTCAAAGAGCACATCCTAATTTAATATAGAAATGCTAGAGACTTGTCAAGGTTACTAGGAACGCAAGGCCTTGTCATCGATGTTTCATGGGAATGACACAATAGGCATGCAAGGATTTCCCTAACATCACACATGAGTCTCAAGAGATTCAAGCGGAAATGATGTTGGGTAACCCACAAAAATGCGTGCGAAAAGAAAAAGATCAAGACCTTATCCCAGGTGCATCCATTTGCAGTGTACCATGATATGAAGGATCATGCCAACTTTTCGGAGGAGAACAACCTAGAAAGTTGGAAATGATAACTAAGAACCAAAATCAAACATCAAGACCAAAATAAGTATCCAAAAAATTCCTTTTTCTAGAGAGATCAATGATATGGAGGACTGATTGGATCAAGGTCGGACATGAGGAAGGATATATCCTGCAAGGACATGCTGATTGGGAAGACTATGAAGTTGTGTTTGGATGGAAAAAGATGTATCAAGGACAATCACAAGATCAAGAGTTTCTCTGAAGGAACCTTCTAAAGCACAATACTCAAAGGAACAAAGAATCTGGATCACTTTTCTACAAGACAAATGACCTAGGATGCGAGATATATACAAGAGGATTTGAACAAAGGACTGAACTGACACCGAGATGAGACTGAAATGAATGGGTATATATAAAAGGTATGTACAAATATTGGGGATTAGGATCAGATATGATGTAAAATTGACTTGTTGGGAAGTTCAGGAATTTGGGATAATAGTTTTGATTCTATAGCACGTGCGTATGACAATGGAACAACCAGGGAATATGGGTTATGTGATGGAGACTTCATTGGGGGTAGTGGATGGGTGGATGATATTTTGATAGATAATGGGATGGTCCATAATGGGTGACACCTTTTTTCTAGGTTTTCATCGCACATACTTGTCCAAGGTGCCTGATTGCCAAGTTTTTACCATTGGACAATTTATTTCTCTTTACTTTTCATGATTTTCTACTTTTTTTTTTTTTAGTTATCATCAAGGAACTCGTTTACTAGATTTTCACCAAGAAAATGATTTTTTCCAAGACATTTTATATTTTTATGGATTTTTTTTTAGATAAGTGGGGTACATTGCATGGATCAGGCATAGAACCGCTTGAGGTGAATGATGTTGATGGGATCATTCAGAGGTTCTCCTTCTAGTGTAGACAACTCATATGCCCCTGAGCCAAAAAAAATTTGTGACAATGTAAGGACCCAACCATGTGATCTAAAACTTGTCTTTCTTTTCTCTATCTGCTTAAAATTTTTGGTTCTCTTTGAGGACTAAATCCCTGACCTAGAACTTTCATGGATGGATTTTCTTGTTATAGCCTCTCTTAAGCATGTTCTGGTAGACAAAAAGGTTATCATAGGCTTGTTATCTCCTCTCATCTAATAGATCTAGTTGTGTGAGGTGTGCCACACGGTAGTCTTTTATCTATGATTAGGTTCTTGAGTAAAACATGCAATGATGGCAATTCAACCTCAATTGGTTAGATAGATTTTGCACCTTACACAAGTGAGTAGGGCATGGTGTCTGTTAGAGTGTGGTAAGAAGTACGATATGTCTAGAGGATGGGATTAATTTGGAGGTTCCAATCACGACTAGAATCATTGACAAATTTCTTGAGGATTTTGAGGAGGGTTTTATTATTTATCTTAGCTTGGTCATTTCCTTGTGGGAAATATGGATTGGAAAAGAGATGGTGGAGTTGTAATTGGGCACACAGATCTTTCATGTGTTGATTTTCAAATGGTGTGCCATGATCTTTGAAAATGGTGGACAGAATGCCAAAATGGTAGATGATGTGGTAGAGGATGAACTTGGATATTTGGATGCATGTTGTGAGGGTGGGTAGAATTGCTTCCACCCACTTGGTGAAGTACTTGTTAGAAACATTAAGAGGGGGGTGAATCAGTGTTTGTCTACTTATCTTTATTTCAGCAATTTGAAACTTAAATCTAATAGATAAAAATTGAATCATAACATAATAACACATAACACAAGATATGATTACGGGGAAACCTTGATTAGAGGAAAACCCCGGTGAGAATTAGTACCCACAAATGATTGTACTAGTCTAATGAACTTGTTAGAGTTCCTTTGCCTTGTTAGGAGCAGTCTTTATAATGCAAGTATAATGACCCTATTAGGAGTCTTTACAAAACCCTATTAAAGGTGGTTGGCTCACTGCCAGAGCTCACTGCTCAATAGGATGAAGGCTACAACCTTTAGATAAAAGATATAGACTATATCAAAAGGATGAACTATTGTTTTGACACTGTTGTTTGATCAGTTATGTTTATGTGCCAATGCTTTAATCTCTTGAAGAATTCTAATTCATACTATTTTTCTTATGTTCCTCTTCTCAATATCTTCTCTTCTTATTTTACATTCACACACCCAAAACAAAAGTGCATGTCTAGTATATATACATGCCTGAATAGACCCGACCAAAAATAAGACCTTAGTCAGCCCAAAAACAACATACACAACACTTCCAAACAAATTGGCTTAAGCATGTTTACATGAGTGTTAAAGACAGAATTACAATCATACTAAAATAGGCGCATGGCCATTACAAAACAAAATATTATACGCTAATCCAAAATCTGAAGTCGACTTCATACTCTATTTTATGAACTGCTAGTGGCTCTTGAACTTCATGTAACTTCTCTGTACTATCATACTGTACCATGCGTGTATAGACTAAGTTTAATTACATGTCATAAAGCTTAAGTATGGAGGCACATAGTCTGACTCAATCATACACACGTGTGCTTGTGCTCTGATCAACTACATATCTCTGTACTGCTCTATTTTCTATACTTAGCCAATTTTGATCTTCAAAGTTTACTGTCAAAACTTCATATGACTTTGTTGCCATAATGACAACACAAAATAAGTCATATACATCCTGAGTGTAAACTTGCCAACAATCTCCCCCTTTTTCATTAATGGAAACAAAGGAATGTGGCCAAGTTACTTAATCTTTGACTTAATAACAAAAAAATGTACATCATATCTTTGGCTATACATATCATACTCCTTATATACATACACTACTCCCCCTTTGAAATTAATGAAAAAGGTGTCAAAATCTATAATTCTCTAGGCACTTACTTAGAGTACGCATCTGGATATGCAACCTGAAGAGTCTTGATCTCTTGCTGCCAAAATGCCTTTAGTGCATCAACAATCTGAAGATGGGCGCATAATGCATATGTGAGTTTCTCCATCTTTGTTAGATCCATGTAGGGGCCTTGATTATATTTGAAAATTGTTGCATCTATCTATTTTATGTTCTTATTCAAGATAGCTAGGGAGGGCACAAGTGCATTTCTTAGTTGTGTTTTCTTGGTCCTTATCTTGTTGATCTCTATCTTGGCCTTTTCAATCTTGTCTATCTGACCTTGATAGATGTTGTTGCAGATGTTGATATCTTGGGAGGATGTTTCAACTGATTTACTGATGTTTTCAACTAAGATGTCTGCTTCTTCAATCTTCTTGATGTGCTCAGAAGTGAATTTTCCTTTGTCCATACAGTTTTCTATCACCTTCCTACCTTTTGATGCTAACTCTTTCAGAATTGTTTGACCAATCTTCAAGGAGTTTAGATCTAATTGGAAGTTCTTGATCAGCTCATCTAATATTCCCTTTTTGTACTCATCCTCTACAGTTTTAGTAGCTGAATCTACTAAACTTGTGAAGTTTTCTTTGAAGCAAGTCAATATGTTGTCAACATCATCCACTGACTAGATATTTGCCAATTTCTTGTCTACTGGTACTAATTCATTCAAAAATTTCATTGACTCTAGAAAGAGAGGGTTTCTCATAACTTGTTTCTCTTTGGCTTTCTCCATGGCTAATACATTGATTTTAATCAGGTCTTCTTCTCCCTAAGCATCTAGGTTTGCTAAGTCAGGGGTCAAGCTTGACAACAATTATACTGAAGGTTTGCTAGATGGAGTGAATATAGCATTTCGATTATCCATATATTCACTTTTCACTGGGATCTCCACAGAGGGTGGATCATTAGGTTCATCCTTTCTCTCTTTATCTTCACCTGTTGTTTCTCGTGTAGGTATTTTTTTGTTGTAAAGAAGTGTTATCAATGCATACATTCTTAGCTTCTTTAGTACTTACAAATTCTTCCTCAAACTTATTTAAATCATTTTTTGAGGCTGACATGGTGATCTCAACATTATTTATCACAATGGTTTCATCTAAATCCTTGACTATATCAGAGGGTGATGTAACTTTGGGTGTTTAATCCTGTGGACCTTTCATAGGCACATTTGGAATCTCTAGTTCTTTATCTTGTTTGGGAGGGACTGGAGTCACTTTAGCTATATGCATCATTTATGGATACATGTGTCTATCCAAAAATACTTGCTCAAATGCTCTTTCAGTCTCTTTTCCAACCAACTCACACTCTTTGTTCATGATGTGAAGAGTTCTTGTTTTGGTTCTTAGATGAGGTTTTTCCCAATCTATCAGGATTGCTTTCTCATCATGTGAGAAAATAGGGAGAATAATATCTAATGTTTCTTCTCTAATCCTCATATCTTCCTCTATTGCTTGTCTTTTCAATAGGTCTAACTATACACCTATTATTCATGATTCATGGTTCCCAAGCTTTCCAAAGGCAAGGGTTAGTAGCAAAGGTTTTACAAATGATATAAAACCAATACATAAATACTACTAAAATTAATAACTCAAAGCATAACCAATAAAATGTACAAGTAAAGAAAGAAAAACAAATGAATGCAAACCCCAAAGTGCTTGAAGCTTCTATTGTTTCTCTCTACTCCTTCCAAAACGCTGTTCTTGATGCTCGGTATTGGGGTGGGCAGCGTCTATGACTTGAGAAGTATTGAGAATTTGCTAATTGAAATGAGTGTGTGATCGCAAGATGGCTTGAAAGCTAGAACCAAACTGACATAGTAATGGTGCACGAGAGCTTGAAATCCTAGATCCTTCAAATGGTTATGAAGGGTTTATTATATAGGAATCGGAGATAAAATGAACGGTTGAGATCAATCCCAGAGATAGGGAGATGAACGGTTGAGATCAAATGGAATTGGAGAAGCCATCAGTAAACTCCACCTCTTTAATTTGTAAAGGGGAGACAAAGTTTGGTTGACTGAAGAGCTAATTGTGAGTTACCTTTTTGAACTAAAGAGGTGGGTAAAGTTACCCATGTGGACTGGACAGGTGGGTGAAGTTACCCATGTGGACTGATTGGAGTTATCTCTTTGAAGATAAATGAATATTTAATTCATTTATTTAATTAAAGTTTTCAACATGTGAGATAATTGAATTCTTTTTTATTTAGAATTNCTTTATTGAATGAAATTAAATTAATTTAATTAAAATTAATTTAATTGGAAGAATTTAATTAGTAAGTTTAAATATTTGAATTTAAACTATAGGAAATTGAATTTAATTAATTAATTAATGGTAATTAATCAATTACGATTAATTAATTAAATAAAATTAATTATTTAAATAATTTTGGGAATTTGATTAGATGATTTGGGGAATGAATTTAGAGGAAAATAGATGATTAATTAATGATTAAAAAATCATTAATTAATAGATGAAAATTAGTATTTTTAATGTAAAGTCGGAAGCCTGTCCATTTTCGAGTGTCTACATTTTCCCCTCTTTGATGCGATGTGTCTTGTCACAGTGTGTCAAAGAATTTTTAGATTTGATCTTGCCCCAGTGATAGCAAGTGGACTATATGCCCCCTCAACAAATTAAGCATAGAAAATGCATCAGATGAGCATTAATTTGTTGAAAAAGTGAATCACTATATGATGATGATGATGAATGCATTCCT
>MU226026.1:708683-719761 GCA_018584345.1 Thuja plicata
TTGATAGATAAGGAATGATAGAAAGGAAATTTTTTCTTTTTTGATAGATATGATTTGATAGAAAGGATGAGTGTCCCAAGTCGCTGCCCCTGTTTCCAATATTTGTCATCATTGCATCTTTTTTTTTAATTTTTCCAAAATTTTGAAGAGCATCGAATGATCTAGATCACATACCACCTAGATACTACCACAACCTCTTGATAGCAGAAGGAGTAGAGAGATTGAATAGAAAGAGAGCCTAGTGCACCCAAATATTGACCATTTGGGTTCAACTATGTTCCCTGTTTGAAAAGAAAGAGAGCCAAAAGCACCCAGATATTGACCATCTGGATATTGCTTGTCCTTTGAATTAATCTAAAACAAAGAAACCAAGATAGAAATCCCATGCACCCAGAGTCCATCTGGATAACACTATGAGCTCTTGATTTCTGAAAGGGAAATCCAAGCAAACAAGATAGAACTCCTACGCCCCTAGAGTCCATTTGGATAGCATCGTGAGCTCTTTT
The DNA here is from genome assembly GCA_018584345.1 of Thuja plicata. Lineage (NCBI taxonomy): Eukaryota > Viridiplantae > Streptophyta > Pinopsida > Cupressales > Cupressaceae > Thuja > Thuja plicata. Next base: position 709,190 of record MU226026.1, read on the forward strand.
TTGCAAAATGAAAAGGGAAAGACCATAGAAATCAAGATAGAACTCCAAAACACTCAGAGTCCATCTAAATAGCATTGTGAGATCTTGACTCTATAAAACCAAACAAGAAAAATAAAAGAGAAGGAATGTCCAATTCTTTCCCAGGGTTAAGCTCAGATCGTGGAATTGCATGGCTACTAGATAAGTGACAGCACCTACTGCATTTATTCTAAATCATCATGGCCCTGAAATCAAAGTGAACATTCAACAGACAGCAATCAAAGAAAATAAGTCATGATCTATCATAACTACTCTCCTCACATGGTGGATCCTAGAGTAGCGTAAGAACATAACTGCAAAATATAGACTGACATCTGACCGACTGACTGACCTAGTCAACATTTTTTTGGATGGTTCCTCGATGGAATTGGATTCTTTTGATTGGCTCAATTCTTTGGATAGGCTTGATTGGCTTGATTGCTTGAGTGTGTCTGGTTTTAGTAATAGATTACTCATATAAGACTACCCTGTCTGGTTTGAGCGTATCCATCACTATGTAAGATGATTGATATGATTTGATTGATTACTTTGATCATGTTGGTAATTGATCAAGCTATGTCAAATGGGCCCAATGCTAGTTTGCAAAGCTCATGATTGTGACATTTGATAGATTGGCTTGTTTTTTAATTGCTTTTTGATTGATTTGATAGATTGACAAAGTTGTGTCAGATGAGCCCAATCTCAATTCGTAAAGCTCATGATTGTGACATTGATTGATTGGGCGTGATTGCCCTTTTCTCTCTTGATAACCGAGTTGGTTTTATTGCTTGGGATTTTGAAAATTTTTTGATTATTTTTGGTGAAGATTGATTTTCTTAGAATATTTTGATCTTTTTAGGATTTTTTGATGAGTTTTCCAATTTTTTTTGGATTTTTTCAGGACATTTAGAATCACCCCCTAGTCTAGTGGACCAGTACTAACCATGGATAAGTGTTGGTGCTCAAAGGGGAATGTGCTTCTAGATATAGCTTGGCTAGTTATTCATGCATTTGAAATCTGCTCAAGCTTTTGGAGTTCATTGATGGTGAAGGTGGATTTGAACACTTGGTGCCTGTTTGCCAGGTTTTCACAAAGGTACCTACTCAATAGCACCTATTTTCCAGGTTTTCATTGAGAGAATGATTTTGTTTCTCTTTATTTTTTTTTCTTTTTTGATTTTTTTTTTGTTTTTGTCATCATCAAGGCGCCTGATTGCCAGGTTTTCACCAAGGTAACATTTTGTATTTTCTAATTTTTTTGGTATTTTTTAGATATGTAGATAGGTGCCTTAACCATAGAGACCTCAAGGGTAGAACCTCTTGAGGTGCATGTTGTTGATGTATCTGGGGAGCTAATCTCCTTCTGGTGTCGCTAGTATGAATTCCCCACTCTGAGTAGAGCTGATAATGACAAATGGGCCTAACCAGTTAGGCTCAAACTTGTTGGGTTTGACTCACTCTGCTTGGTTCTTTTGATTTTCCATGAGGACAAGGTCTCCTACCTCAAATGTTTGTGGCTTCACCTTCTTGTGATAGTTTCTTCTACGATGATTTTGATAGTCTTGTAAGTGGTTGAAGGCATGTTTTCTTCTTTCATCTAGTAACTCCAGTTCACTAAGCCTTGCTACTCTATAGTCCTCATCTGTAATCAGGTTCTTCAAAGATATCCTTAGGGATGGGATTTCCACTTTGAGGGGCAATACTGCCTCTAATCCATAGACTAGGGAGAAAGGAGTGGCTCCTATAGGTGTTCTCACACTAGTTTTGTATGCCCATAATGTGAGACTAAGCTGTAAATGCCAGTCTCACCCTAATTTGTTCACTATTTTCTTCAATATTTTCAAGATTTTTTTGTTTGTAGCTTTGGCTTGGTCATTCCCTTGAGGATAATAAAAGGAAGAGAACCCTTATTTGATATGGAACTATTTGCATAGCTCTTCAACATCTTTGTTCTGGAAAGGTGTACCATGATCTGTCAGGATAGTTTGAGGGATCCCATATCAATAGATAATCTGGTTAAGTATGAACATTGTTGTTTGCTTTCCAGTGATATAAGTGAGGGGAATTGCCTCCACCCACTTGGTGAAGTACTCGGTTGCTGCTATGATGTATTTGTGTCCATTTGCTAAAGAAGGTGTAATTTTTCCCACTAGGTCAAATCCCCACGTGGAAAAAGACAATGGTGATGTGATAGGATTTAGTTCCTGGGCTGTGCATGGATGAGGTCTCCATGAATTTGACATTGTCTACACCTTTGAACATGTTTGTGTGCATCTGTCTCTATTGTGGGCCAATAGTATCCCATGTGGATGATCTTCTTAGCTAAGTTGTTGCCACCTCCGTGGGTTCCACAAATTCCTTCATGTACCTCGTATAAAGCTTTCTAGGATTCCATGGAAGTGAGACATCGTAGTAGCATTCTGTCTAGACTTCTTCTATATAAATTAGTTGAGAGGATGGTATACCTAGAGGCTTAGCAGATGAGGGGCTTTCTCTGGTTCCTAGACAAGTTGGGAGGTAAGACACTATTTTGGAGATAGTTATAGACATCTTGGTACCATGGTGATTCAGGACCAACAAGGATGCATGTTGATTCTGTGATAGATGCTTGGTGTGATGGCATCAAGAGTTTCTCTACTAGAAACTAGAATCTTGTTTTGTTGCCTGACATATCAATCAATGATGCTATGGTAGCCATCATATCTGCAACTTTGTTCTATGCTCGTGGGACTTCCTCGAAGAAGATGTAATGGAAATTGGTGCGTAGTGTTTCCATCTTTTCTTTGTATGGTATGATCTTCTCATCTTTGGTCATATAATCATTGTTGACTTGACTAATGGTCAATTGTGAGTCTCCAAAGACCTTTAGGTTCTTGATTCTCCATTGAATTGATATCTTTAGACCGATGACCAGTGCTTCATATTATGCTATATTGTTAGTGCATGGGAAGTTGAGTCTAAAAGAATTTGGAATTGTATCATGATATGGAGTGATAAGCACTATCCCTGCCCCCACACCATGGTTCATGCACAACCCATCAAAATATAGTTGCCATACCTCTATTTCTGGTTGTAGTGTCATAATAGATTCATCAGGAAAGTCAAAAATAATACATTGATGGTCCTGAATGGGTGCCTCTTCTAGTTGATCTATGATCACTTTCCCTTTGATTGCCTTTCTGTCTATGTACTCAATGTCAAAATCACTTAAGATCATTACCCACTTTGCAAGTCGTCTGGTGAGTGCTACTTTTCTTAGGAGGTACTTTAAAGGATCAATATGTGTGATCAACTTTGTTTGGTGACTCAACATATAATGTCTCAGCTTCTAGGAAGAAAATACAACTGCAAGGCATGACTTTTTAATTGGTGTATAGTTGAGCTCCTATCCTACCAATGTTCTACTTAGATAGTGTTGGTGCTATTTCCTATTTAGATTGTACCTTGCAATTTTCCTAGGGTCCCTTGTCATTAGTAGTGTCTAAGGCTTCAAAATTAATATCAAAATTGTCCTTATGCCTCTGCAAAGTTTGTTCAAACCCTTAACCTAGTTGAAAATAGTGGAAAATTACTAAAAACCCTAATTGTCTTGGCTGATTCTATTTTCACGTTACTTTTTCAGTCACTTAAGTCACCTTAAGTCATGTGTTCATGTTAAATGGGTTGATTTTTGCAAAAATACTATGTCATCCTAACCACTTTAATAATTCCTAAGTCTCACCATGAAAAGTCCCTTTTACATCATCACCTTATGTGTCAAGCAAGTCATCTTTGATCGAACAGTCAGCTTAATGGCTTAATTAGAAAGTGCACAACATCTAATGGGCAAGTGATTAAGCGGTGGTGACATGTGTCCTTGGTGGGGTTGAACAAATCATAAAGGTTCTCAGCTAAATAGCAGGCAAGTTGTTTTAAATCTGACGGCTCGCATAATGGCTTAATCAGAACATGCACGACATCTATTAAGTAAGCGATCAAGCGGTGGTGACGCATGTCCTTGGTGGGGCCGAACAGTCGTAAAGGCACTCTGTTATATAGTGGGCAAGTTTGGAAAGATCGAATAGCCCTCTTAATGGCTTAAAGGAAAAGTGCACGACATCTAATGGTAAAGCGATTAAGTAGAGATGACACCTATCTAGGAAAGAGTGTGGGTCCAGTCACAGACAAGTATAAAAGGTGTTAAATCCCAAAAAGATCTAATGGTTGGCTTAATGTCTTATACCCAAGATGCATGACATCTATCGGGCAAGCCATTAAGCGGTGATGACATCTGGCAACTGGTGGACCCAGGCATTCAAAGCTGGCGAGAACTTAAACCATAGTTAAGTTGTTTCATATTTGATGGCTTGCATAATTGCTTAAAGGGAAAGTGCTCAACATCTAGTGATTAAGTGGTGGTGACACATGTCCTTGGTGGATAGTTATTTTTGGGAAAATAAGATAGTCGTCAGATGTAGAGAATGATGTCCAGAATCAATGGCTCAAATTTAAAGTTGATAAAATAAGTTGCAGAGAGCTATTAAGCCGTGAAATTGAAGCCTGTGAATTAATTGTAGAACATGTGACAACTCCAGTTGAATTCAATTTGAAAGATTGATTTGATTGAGGCCGTAGAATTGATTAAGATGACTTGCAGTCACAATGATTCATCAAAATCATTTGAGCAAAAGAGGTATTGTAGAGAAAATTGGCTTCATGTGACTTCTGTGTAGAACGGGTAAGCTTATTGATTCACTTGTATTCAAATTGTGGTGGAATTTGCAGTTCAGAAAGGTTTTAGAGATTTGTTTTAGAATTTGAGTCTAGTATAAAAAGCAAAAACCTTAGAATGGCCCCTAGAGTTGAGGTTTCTGGAGAGAGTGATTACCAAAAATGGAATGTTAGGGAAGATTTTTTACAACAATTTCCACTATCCTTAGGAGATGCTTCACAAATTAAAAGGGTAGTTCCACCACATCCCCGCTTCAAAATTGGAGAAGGGTTATACAATTCTAGTAGATGGGCGAAAGATGCCAATACCAATTTTGATGGCCTCACTCTATTTAGGATGACCTATAGCCAGAGGAATGCCCCTAACACAGACTATAATATTTGGGAATTAGATGTGGGAAAACTAATAGCACCTAGTGTATTCCATAGATGAAGATGTGGCAGTGCCTGTCCATATATGCATGAGGGTCTGTCAGGAATTCAAGATGGCAACATACAAAAACCAATGGGTTGGTATTCCCTCATGATGCATATGTTCTTGTTCAAAAGTGAAAACTTTGTTGAGGAAGAAATGGAACTGGATAAATTCCAAGATGGTAAAGAATTGCTTGTTCAAATGTGGAGTGCAGATTTGTCATGGGATAGGAAGGGTGCTTTCTATGTGTATTTTGAAAAGGTTTTTGCAACTAGACTCAAGTCACTGCTCAGTAACCAGAATGCTAGGGTCCATAATGAAATGATGAGGCTTTTAAGGCCTATGGAATATGCCCTAGAGCTAAACATTGCTCACAATTGGGGAGATATAATTTTGTACCCTTTTTCCATAGTAATTAGGGTTTATGGTTTCAGAGGAACTCCTTATGTGCTACCCTATAGAGTCTCGCTCAAGATTGGAGTAGCAAAAGTTATAAGGCAATTAGGTGGGCTACAGGAAGAAGCCCTGACCAGAAAGATGAAGGGAAATATCTTTCCTACCCTCACCAAAGCCCATCACTTCATCATAACCAAAGGTGGGTGGACACAGTTTGACAAGTATTTTGAGCCCTATCATTTAGCCACTTCTATGTCCAGATGTGTAGATAATGAAGATTTTATCATGGGTATGTTTAGGAAGAGGACTAAATTCTTGTTATTAGAGCATCAATTCAACTACCCTAAGGATATCATCAGAAATATTTTTGACCTTAGTGTTCAGGAAGTCAGGAAGGAGAAATGGATGGCATACAAAAATTCTTTGGACTTTGAACAAAATTTTGATAAGACTTATGATCCTTTAAAGGAATTTTTCCCATAGTCTTACAAAATTGACTCCTTAATGAATCTTTTTGAGGGAATCATGCAAACCCTAAATGAGAAGAGGCAGAGAGAAATTGAAAATGATCCAGAAAGGGCTCTTGCTATCCTGAATAAATTTCCACAGAGTAGAATAGTCCCACTAGGAGATTATGTAGTGTATAAAAGGAGAGGATACACTACTATTGCTCCTAGAGTTGACAAACCTCTTCATCACAAAGCAAAGAGGCCAGCAGATACTGATGTTCAAGAGGTTCCCTCTCCCAAAAGACAAAGAGTGGAAACAAAAGAATAGGAGAGTGAATTATACTCTCCTTCCCAATCCCCCATGCAATATGATGATCAGGACATCGTTGAGCAATTGGTCAAGTTGAGGAATACTGGTGAAGTGGTTGTTACTACTCAAGAGCTACAAGAAGGGATGCCAGAGGCCCCTAAACATACAACAACTGACCTCATAGAAGCAGAGTTTGCTGGCAGGGAGTTAGATCCTATAACCAAACAGGCCAGTGATGAATTCTTGTCTGATGACAATTTCATTAAAACTAGGGCATTCATTCAATCTCTATGGAGATGCCACATTGATGAATTCAATCACAAGTGCCAAAAGCTGCAAGAAGCCCAACCCAACTCTGCCAAGGAAGATGTAGAGAAGGAAGTTAAGAAGGAGATGATATCAAATTTTGATAAGATCACCCCTAAAGAGGGTAGACAAATGATTAAAAAGTAGGGAGTTCTCATATTACCTCAGTGGGATCTAGCAGATGTAGTGGCCTTTGATGTTGTTATAAAGCAAGCTAAACCCATGAGCACTGCTGGGACATCAATTGGTGCCTAGTTTAGTGAAGATCATGTATCTCTAGCCATTTTGGCATTAAAGAAAAAGGAAAAGAGGAGAATAAAGGAAGATGATGAGGTTGAAGATACAGGCAATCTAATTGTGAAGAGGGTTGCTGACACTTCAGGTACTGAAGCTACAAACCTTATTGTTCAAATAGCCAATTTAAGCATGAAGGTAGCTGAGAGAGAAAAGGAGTCCTATGCTAGCTTTAATGAGAGATATTATTTTGTACTTAAAGCTTATAATGAGGAAAAGGTCAAATCCTTGATGAAAGATAACAGAATAGCAGAGCTGGAGGGTAAACAAAAGATTCAATTTGTGCCCCAAGGGGTAATTTCTTAGGAACCTCACCAACCCTCCTCCTCTAGTCCATTTGTAACATATCCCCCATCCCCTACACCTTTAAGTGCCACTACACATGAAGCCATCGATGCCAAAAGAGAAGAATTAGAGGCTGAGAAGAATAGGTTGATCAGTGAGAGGTCAAGGCTGGAGGAAGAAGGTAAAAGGGATCTTGAAGATTCTCCTACATACAAAGAGGCTGAGGAACTGGTGAAGCAAAAATGTTCTGATCAGATATTTTCCAACCTCAAGAGGTGTGCTAGTGAGATCAACCTTCCTAACCTCTATCTACTGGGAAAGAAGATTGCAGGCATCATGAGCAAGCATGACGATGAAAATAAGTAGTGGAATTTGATAATGAATAATTGGAGAGGGAAGGTAGCCCATGTCAAATCCTTTTACTCTCTCTCAAAGGAATAGAATAATATTGATATCATCCTAACAAGCACCCATAAATGTCTCAAACTGATGGTCAATTTGGACATCAAGAAGAACATGGCCATAAAGAGGGTCACAATTTTGAGAGAAGAGTTTTCCAGGGATAGATATGATATGTTTCCCAATATGTTCAAAGAAGATGGGAACATAAAAAATGAAGCCTTATGGCTAAGACAATTGAATGAAGCACTGACCAGCAGGACAAAAAGTATTGTTACATTGGCAAATACTGGCTAGTTTGTGCTAACTATTGATATTTTAAATAAAGCCAAGGAATTTTTTGAATCCTGGGAGGTAGAAATTGAGAAAGCTAATGATGACTGGGAAGATTTCAACAGCCAGAAAGATGAGGTCCTCAATTTTAGTTGTCCATGTGATGAGGTGTTCACCACATGGGTTAGCAAGTATGGAATAGTCACCCCGGTAGCATGATACAATAAACATAAAGGGGATAGATAACACCAAAGAGATTGAGAAATTTGAAGCAATAAAATATTGGGGCCTTTGCACCAACAAGAGGACAATTTCCAAAAGACAAGGACCTAGCCACCTCAGGAAACTTCAAGCATTCAAGCGGTCATAGGACAAAAGATTACATGGCTAATAGCAAAGATTTATTACCCCCATCCACCTAAAATTTTGTCTCATCTATAAACTATATTTTGTCCACTAGCCCAGTCATCCGTAGCTTGTTGCATCCTTATTTTCCAAAAGGATTCCAAGATGACTGTGGCTATCTATAATTATGATGTTCTAATAATGTAAAAGGGATGGTAAAATAAGACTACAAGGTAGATTACTAAATTGTGTTTGAATATCAGTTTTTGAGTCTTTGAATGTACTGATATCAAATTTACATCAATAAAATACAATGGAATCTCTATTTTGATATCAATGATGTCTTCTTTCATTTTCTATTAATTCTTGTATGTTCAATTTGTAAGGCATTTTGAGTATACTGGTTATAAGGTAGCCATGTTCTTGTCTGTAAGTTGCTTTCAAGGAAAGTTTTAAATCTTGCAGATAACTGCAGAGGGTTAGGGTTTATGTAGGGATTTGATACAGGGATTTGAGGATGAGAGGATAGTTTATAAGGCATTCTATCTGGGGTTCATTTGTATTTCCATTTTTTATCTTTAATATATGTATGCTTTGTTTTGACTCTATCACCCATGATTAGGCACTGGTCAAAATGCTGACAAGTGGTTGTTATCATCAACTCAAATTTAATCAATATTTTTATTTATGTTATTTCAAGTACATGTCTAGCTAATTGTATTTAGTACAATTCATCTTAGTGATTCCTTAAAGAGTGAATCAATAGGTTATCCTTCCTAAGCCTAATGGCATAAAAAGAAGAAGGATCACCAATCCTTAATCCACTATTGAAAAATTGTTGGAAGATAATATTCTATCAAAGGTGCACCCGCCAGGGTATGTGGAGCCCAAAGTGTAGAAGGATTTTTCATCCTTGTTAATTAGCCTTTCCCTATGAGAATCTAACTTGGGTGTAAGAGAGTCTGGCATTTATTTCTATTTTAATTGATTCTACAAGAAAAAGAGCTAACAAATTGGTGACTCTATTGGGGAAAGTAGTGAAAAAATCTTGTTAAAGAAATCAGTAAATCTCTACTGTGTTTAAAATAAATCAGATTTCAAGTGAGTTTGCCCATCCAAGTCGCACTAACAAATTGGTGACTCTACTGGGGAGCTTGCAATGTTCTAAGAGGAATGGTCATGAAAGCATTTGTCCTTATAATATTGAGAATTAGTTTGTTTTTCCTCATAATCATTAAAGTGAGTTTGTTCTGCTTATCTGTCGTCGCACATTGTTTGAAGGTCCTGATTTTGAAAATGATACAGATCTTATCTCAGTTGGAATAGTTGATAAATCTAAAATATATAATATGTTTCCTTGTCTATTTTCAAGAGGAAGTCCACTGAATGGACAAGATTTGTATTTATGGGCAGTGAAAGATCATTTTCTTGAATTGCCAGGTGAGGAATTATCAAGCCTAATCTATCTGCAAAGTTCTATATTTTCTTATTTCTTAAAGGAAATCTGAGACAGGACAAGGTGTTTTGATCTCTATATATATTAATCCTCTAAAAAGGGGTGGCAACTCTAACTTGTGTGTATTCTAGTATTGCATAGTAAAGTATTTGTTTGTTATGTGAGATGAGTTGACAAAGAAATACCAGATCGTATTCCAAAAAGAATCCTGAAAAGTATCTTGGAGAAGAGATTCATACACCTCAAAGGAAACAATGGTCCAAAAGAGGGGCATCTAAACATGATTCCCAACATGCCTCTAAAGGAAAATTGAATATTCCCATTGCAGAAAGGAAATCATCTTCATCTGAAGATGCAGAACCCATGGGACCAGTTTATGCTTATAGAGCTAATACCAATTTTGATCCCTTTAGGGATGGAGAAAATAATGAAATAGGGTTCTTTCCTATGGAAGAAAATCTTTCTCCACCAGAAGAGACTTCTACTACTGAAACAACATCATATGTTTCTGATAAATTGCAAGATGAGGTTGTGGCTTTGAAAAGAAAAAAGAAAGAACAAGAAAAGGAAATAGCTGAAGAAAAAGAAAAATGTGGGCAAAGGATATATGACTTGTTATTGGAAAGAGAAGAACTCTGTAATGTCCCCGCTAGGGAACCCATAAGGAATCAGGTCTATGACTTAAAATTACAATTAACAAATTTTTTTTTTTTTTTTTCTAACATTCTAACATAACATCGTTACCATTCACAAGTACATTCCTTAAGGTTCCCTTAATGAATTCAATTGCCATTATTAAATATTTCATTTTATTACTTAATCGAGCAAATTCTATTTCCATTACAACTTCAATTTACATTGATTCCATTTCACATCAAAACCAACTACATTAATGAACTAGTGGAATTAATTTTCC
>MU226026.1:746369-759952 GCA_018584345.1 Thuja plicata
TCTCAATCTGGCAACTGGAAATCAGATTTGGTAGATGGCGGCTAGTAACATTTATGTTTACTCTGGATAGTCATGCACACCTGTTCACCTATATTTCTCTGCAATAACTGCCGCTCTTGTCTGTGAATAGTGCATAGCCAAGTGTTCATCTTATCATCGCCCAGGACTCCTTCTCTTTCCTCGTGGCACTTCTAGAAACTCAGCCATAACTCTGTTCTGCTCTGCAACACGTTGAAACCTCTCTTTTTCACTGATATTGAAACAAATCTATTCAAATCTCGGTTGACTGCTCTGTGCATGACCCCTCTGCAACTAGAAACCCTTCTGATCAAATCTGGAACACGAGCACAGAGAAACCATGGCTATCGAGCGTTTCACAGTGTCAAACTTGCCGCCATATTTCAAATTCAAAATCTTGCGACCACGCGACAACGGCTAGTCTCTAAGTCGCGAGCATCAGTCCTTAACCCCGGTTAAACCTCACGACCCAGCGACACTATGATTTTTCTTAACCCCTGGCCCACTTGAGTTACTTCTGGCGACATCCCGACTGAGTAAATTTACTAACATCAAACAGCTAGTCGCGGGGTCGGGAGTGTTATCTCTTAACTGCCATTTTATCACGAGACCACGCGACTGAAAAAAACTTAACTGTTTGTCATGGTTGGATCAAGCGATCATGCGACATGAATTAGATCACGAAGTCGAAAGACTTTTCTTTAATTGTTGAACTCTTCTCGCGATCACCCGACTGAAGTGGGTCCCGTTCATTTCAAGGCTTATAACATGGAATTCAAGCGACAACCCGACCAAAGAGAGATCGCCAAGTCTTGAGAAGCTGAGAGAATATTCCATTTCTTAACGAGACTACGCGACACAAGGCAAAAGCGAAGTCGGGAGATGATTAAGCATATTTGATTCTGGTAAAGTGATCAAGCAACCTGACTGAGAGGGTCCCACTCTTCACAAAGGCTTATGACATAGATCTGGCAATCATGCGACTAAAGAGAGGTAGCCAAGTCGGAAGACATAGAGGGAATATTCCAATGTGTCACGAGACCACGCGACAATGTGAAAATGCAGAGTTGGAGGAAGAAAAGGAATATTCACCCAGGGTCATGCGACGAAGCGACAAGGAAATAAAGCACATGCTCTAAGTGATTTAAAAAAGGTAATCGTGAAACATAACGTGCCAAGGGTTTAGGGCTTGTTTCATCGTTTGCACATGAAATACTTAGGGTTTTTTAGGGTTGAAGTCCAAGTGAAGACATGGACCCCTGGAAAACAAGACAGAAGACGCAAGACAGGGCAAACCAGGTCAATTGCACAGAATGGGAAAATTTGGGCAACAGTACCATAATCAGAAGGACTATTACAGGGGTGAAGCATTGAAGGGGTATATCAATAAAATAGGGAACTTGGTTGTAGTAGGGCCTAGGACCCCAGACCCTTCAAGTTGGATCTTTTTAATGGCAAGGGAAAAAAGATGTACAGTGCTTTGTGCAATGTTTTGGGGATAGATGAAGATGTGGCAATGCCTATCCATATAATGCTGATGGTTGTTCAAATTTTGCATCTCCACTTATTAGTAGTATTTGATTTTGCTTCTTATATTGCTCAGGAGATGCATGAGGGTCTATCGGGAATTCAAGAGGGCAACATACAGAAACCAATTGGTTGGTATTCCCTCATGATGCATATGTTCTTTTTCAACAGTGCAAACTTCTTTGAGGAAGAAATGGAACTGGATAAATTCCAAGATGGTAAAGAATTGCCAGTTCAAATGTGGAGTGCAGATTTGTCATGGGATAGGAAGGGTGCTAGTTATGTGTATTTTGATAAGGTTTTTGCAACTAGACTCAAGTCACTACTGAGTAACCAAAATGCAAGGGTCCACAATGAAATGATGAGGCTTTTAAGGCCTATGGAATATGCCCCGGAGCTAAAAACTTCTCACAATTGGGGAGATCTAATTTTGTACCCTTTTTCCACAGTAATTAGGATTTATGGTTTCAGAGGAACTCCTTATGTGCTACCCTACAAAGTCCCACTCAAGATTGGAGTAGCAGAAATTATAAGGCAATTAGGTGGGCTACAAGAAGAAGCCCTAACTGGAAAGATGAAGGGAAATATCTTTCCTACCCTCACCAGAGCCCATCACTTCATCATAACCAAAGGTGGGTGGACACAGTTTGACAAGTATTTTGAGCCCTATCATTTAGCCACTTCTGTGTCCAGATGTGCAGATAATGAAGATTTTATCATGGGTATGTTCAGGAAGAGGACTAAATGCTTGATATTAGAGCATCAATTCAACTACCCTAAGGATATCATCAGAAATATTTTTGACTTTGGTGTTCAGGAAGTCAGGAAGGAGAAATGGCTGGCATACAAAAAGTCTTTGGACTTTGTATGAGATTTTGATAAGACTTATGATCCTTTAAAGGATTTTTTCCCATGGTCTTAGAAAATTAACTCCTTAATGAATCTTTTTGAGGGAATCATGCAAACCCTAAATGTGAAGAGGTAGAGAGAAGTTGAAAATGATCCAGAAAGGGCTCTTCCTATCCTGAATAAATTTCCACAGAGTAGAATAGTCCCACCAGGAGATTATGTAGTGTATAAAAGGAGAGGATACACAACTATTGCTCCTAAAGTTGACAAACCTCTTCAGCTCAAAGGAAAGAGGCCAGCAGATACTAATGTTCAAGACATGCCCTCTCCCAAAAGACAAAGGGTGGAAACAAAAGAATAGGAGAGTGAATTATACTCTCCTTCCCAATCCCCCATGCAATATGATGATCAGGCCATTGTTGAGCAATGGGTCAAGTTGAGGAATGTTGGTGAAGTGGTTGTTACTACTCAAGAGCTACAAGAAGGGATGCTAGAGGCCCTTAAAAATATAGCAACTGACCTCACAGTAGCAGAGTTTACTGGTAAGGAGTTAGATCCTATAACCAAACAGGCCAGTGATGAATTCTTGTCTGATGACAATTTCATTAAAACCAGGGCATTCATTCAATTTCTATGGAGATGCCACATTGATGAATTCAATCACAAGTGCCAAAAGCTACAAGAAGCCCAACCCAACTCTACCAAGGAAGATGTAGAGAAGCAAGTTAAGAAGGAGATGATATCAAATTTTGATAAGATCACCCTTGAAGAGGGTAGACAAATGATTAAAAAGTAGGGAGTTCTCATATTACCTCAGTGGGATCTAGCAGATATAGTGGTCTTTGATGTTGTTATAAAGAAATCTAAACCCATGAGTACTGCTGGGACATCAATTGGTGCCTAGTTTAGTGAAGATCATGTAGCTCTAGCCATTTGGACATTAAAGAAACAGGAAAAGAGGAGAATAAAGGAAGATGATGAGGTTGAAGATACAGGCAGTCTAATTGTGAAGAGGGTTACTGACACTTCAGGTACTGAAGCTACAAACCTTATTGTTCAAATAGCCAATTTAAGCATGAAGGTAGCTGAGAGAGAAAAGGAGTCCTATGCTAGCTGGAATGAGAGATATGAGTTTGTACTTAAAGCTTATAATGAGGAAAAGGTCAATTAATCCTTGATGAAAGATAATAGAATAGCAGAGCTGGAGGGTAAACAAAAGATTCAATTTGTGCCCCAAGGGGTAATTTGTCAAGAACCTCACCAACCCTCCTCTAGTCCATTTTTAACATATCCCCCATCCCCTACACCTTTAATTCCCACTACACAAGAAGCCATCGATGCCAAAAGAGTAGAATTAGAGGCTGAGAAGAACATGTTGATCAGTGAGAGGTCAAGGCTGGAAGAAGAAGGTAAAAGGGATCTTGAAGATTCTCCTGCATACAAAGAGGCTGAGGAACTAGTGAAGCAAAAAAATTTTGATCATATATTTTCCAACCTTAAGAGGTGTGCTAGTGACGTCAACCTTCCTAACCTCTATCTACTGGGAAAGAAGATTGCAGACATCATGAGCAAGCATGATGATGAAAAGAAACAGTGGGATTTGATAATGAATTACTAGAGAGGGAAGGCATCCCATGTCAAATCATTTTACTCTCTCTCAAAGGAATAGAATAATATTGATATCATCCTAACAAGCACCCATAAATGTCTCAAACTAATGGTCAATTTGGACATCAAGAAGAACATGGCCATAAAGAGGGTCACAATTTTGAGAGAAGAGTTTTCCAGGGGTAGATATGATATGTTTCCTAATATGTTCAAAGAAGATGGGAACATAAAGAATGAAGCCTTATGGCTAAGACAATTGAATGAAGCCTTATGGATAAAACAATTGAATGAAGCACTGACCAGCAGGACAAAAAATATTTTTACATTGGCAAATACTGGCTAGTTTGTGCTAACTATTGATATTTTGAATAAAGCCAAGGCATTTTTTGAATCCTGGGAGGTAGAAATTGAGAAAGATAATGATGACTGGGAAGATTTTAATAGCTAGAAGGATGAGGTCCTGAGTTTTAGTTGGCTAAGTGATGAGGTGTTCACCACATGGGTTAGCAAGTATGGAATAGTCACCCTGGTAGCATGATACAATAAACATAAAGGGGAGAGCTAACACCAAAGAGGTTGATCAGTTTGAACCAATCAAATATTGGGGCCTCTGCACCAACAAGAGGACAATTTCTAGATTATAAGGACCCAGCCACCTCAGGCAACCTAAAGCATTCATGCGGTCACAGGACAAAAGATTACTTGGCTAATAGAAAAGATTTGTTACCCCCATCTGCCTAAAATTTTGTCTCATCTGTAAACTGTATTTTTTCCACTAGCCTAGTCATCCATAGCTTGTTGCATCCTTATTTTCCAAAAGGATTCCAAGATGACTGTGGCTATCTATAATTATCAATTTCTAATAATGTAAAAGGGATGGTAAAATAAGACTACAAGGTAGATTACTAAATTGTGTCTGAATATCAGTTTTTGAGTCTTTGAATGTACTGATATCAAATTTACATCAATAAAATACAATGGAATCTCTATTTTTATATCAATTATGTCTTCTTTCATTTGCTATTAATTCTTGTATGTTCAATTTGTAAGGCATTTTGATTATACTAGTTATAAGGTAGCCATGTTCTTGTCTGTAAGTTGCTTTCAAGGAAAGTTTTAAATCTTGCAGATAACTGTAGAGGGTTAGGGTTTATGTGGGGATTTGATACAGGGATGTGAGGATGAGAGGATAGTTTGTAAGGCATTCTATCTGGGGTTCATTTGTATTTCCATTGGTTATCTTTAATATATGTATGCTCTATTTTGACTCTATCACCCATGATTAGGCACTGGTCAAAATGTTGACAAGTGGTTGTTATCATCAACTCAAATTTAATCAATCTTTATATTTTTGTTATTTAAAGTACATGTCTAGCTAATTGTATTCAGTGCAATTCATCTTAGTGATTCCTTAAAGAGTGAATCAATAGGTTAGCATTCCTAAGCCTAATGGCATAAAAAGAAGAAGGATCACCAATCCTTAATCCACTATTGAAAAATTGTTGAAAGATAATATTTTGTCAAAGGTGCACCCACTAGGGTATGTGGAGCCCAAAGTGTAGAAGGATTTTTCATCCTTGTTAATTATCCTTTCCCTATGATAATCTAACTTGGGTGTAAGAGAGTCTAGCATTTATTGCTATTATAATTGATTCTACAAGAAAAATAGCTAACAGATAGTAGATGGCCCTTTCTTTACCCGTGTCATCATGTTGTGCCAAGAGTAAACCTAATGCTGACTCTATTGCTAAGATATACAAAAGCAATGGTCTACCTTGGACTGGTGGCACCAATATAGGAGACTTGAGGAGGTAGTCCTTGAATATTTGGAATGCTTATTTGCATTCCTCTGTCCATATGAATTTGATGTCTTTTTGCAGTAGATGTTGGAATGGGTGGCACTTATCTTCTAGCTGAGTTATGAAGTGCCTGATTGATTGGAGTCTTCCTTGTAACCCTCTTAGTTGTCTCAAGTTCGATGGTGGAGGCATGTCCAATATTGCTTTCACTTTCTCTGGGTCTACTTTGATGCCTCTATTTGACACTATGAACCCCAGTAGCTTTCTTGTTATGACACCGAATGCACATTTCTTTGGGTTTAAATGGACTTTGTATTTCTGTATTCTATCAAAGATTGGTCCCAATACTTGTAGATGATCTTTGTTAAGCATTGACTTAACTAGTATGCCATCCACATAGTATTTCATTGTTTTGTGGATGAGATCATGAAATATTGTTGTCATAGCCCTTTGATATGTTGCACCTACATTTTTGAGACCAAATGGCATGACATTCCAATAGTAAGTGCCCCAAGGACATGTGAAAGTTGTTTTATGTTGATCCTCAAGTGTGATCCTTATCTGATTATACCCTGAAAAGCCATCCATGAGTGATAGAATTTGATGTCCAGCGTTTAGATCTACTATCATATCAATGTTGGGTAAGGGAAAGTCATCTTTGGGACAAGCTATGTTGAGATCTCTGAAGTCTGTGCAAATCCATATCTGACCACTATGCTTTGTAACTGGCACCAAGTTAGATATCCAATCTACGTATGGTATAGGTCTTATGAACTTAGCATCCAGGAGCTTCTTCAATTATGCTTTGACTAGCAATGCAACATGCGAATGCATCTTTCTCAGCTTCTATTTGACAGGTTTGGCATTGGGTAGCAATGGGAGATGGTGTATTACTAGCTCTGGATCTAACCCAGGCATATATGAGTAGGACCATGCAAAATTGATCATCCTTTCTTTAAAGAAGATGATAAACTATTTTCTCTCCTCAGGGGTGAGTGATTTTTACAAGTATATGTTCTTTGGGTTCTTGTCATCTCCCAAATTGACTTCCTCTATTTCTTCTGCTAGTAATGCCAATTTCTCCTCTGTCAAGGGGGGGAGTTCCTTCTTTCTATCTTCTAGAACCTCAGTGAGGTTTTCACTAGAAGATACATCTTGTTTTAGCTTTTTATCATTCTTTTATTCTTTTTTCTTTTGTGGACTGGAAAGAGGAGTTGTCTCCTCAAAATATGTCACATTGTCGAGGTCAGTGGAGAAGCCTACCTTATGGTCTCCTAATGGAATGCCTTCCCTAAGTCCCATGAAATTAGAAATAACCTCATCATTCTCAAAGATATCTAAATTAGGGGGTCCTTGTTGATCCCACTCTATTAGCTCTGGGTGTACAAGAAAGATACTTTCATGGTTGTTTGACTCTAGTTGATTGAAAGGGACTACATATATGGTTCCCACAAAATTGGACTATGATGTGGATGCACCACTTGAGGTTTGATAAATGACATGCTTATCTATGCAGGGTTGTTCAGTAATGGTCAGTTGGTCAAATAAGTCTTCTAGTTTTATGATAGTGTCTGACCGAGGGGAATAATCTAGGATTGATAGCTCAAAGTCATGAAAGGATCTCCACTCATACTCATGGGAGTCAGTCTTAATATAATGCTTTTCATATGTCTCACTTCCTTCATTATCATCGATTTCTATGTGGAGGTCTATTCAGGTTTGTGTGGTTCCTTCTTCGGTGAGAAACAACTGTGCTAATATGTTGCTTATCAAGACATGTTCTATGTTGTGTCCCTGGTGCATCTCTACTAATTGTTCCTGATCAAATTGGATGTCTTGGATCACCAGACCAGTTCCTTGTTTCCCATGGCCCAACCCTCTTTTGTTTCACTCGGTTGGTGGGAGAGACAATTCCATTAAGCCTTGTTGCCTTTCCCCCAGACTAGTTGTACCATCATACCCAAATCTTTGTAACATTGTGTAACCATTACCATAGTTTGACAGGGGTATGGGTGGTCGGATTGTCTCTTGTGAGTCTTGGTATAACCAGGTACTGATTTCTTGTTCAAATGGATTTTCTTCTGCTATGTCTCCCCATCTGACAAAGGTTGTGGGCTGACATCTAAATAAAATAGGCTGTAGAGTTTCTATTATAATAACAGGTTGTGGAATGCCATAAGTTCTCAAGCTCTGAGTCATGTGCATGATGGTAAAAGCCTCTTCATATCTATATTCACCATAGCCCTTGTCAGTAATAGATATATTTCCCGCTTTCCATGTGATATCTTTAAGATTTGAATCTGAAGAGGAGGGAATACTTGTGTCCTAGTTAATGACTATCTTTCTTGTTGTCTGTGTGACATCCTTGGGATTTGAATCTAGAGAGGATGGGATGCTTGTATCTTGGTTTGATGGTACCTAGTTATCAGTGTTGATTTGGACCACATTATAGTATTGGAAAGGATTGGGATCTCCCTCTATGATGATTTCCTCTCTCTGGTGTGAGAACTTCATGTATTGATGGTATGTCAAAGGTACAGCTTACATTTCATGTATCCAGGGTCTCCCTAGTAGCATGTTATATCCCAAATCAAGGTCTAAGATCTGGAAGTGAATGTTTTTGACCACTAGACCAATATGGACAGGTAGAATGATAATACCTTTAGAGGACCCTTCCTCTTCATCATAAGCTATGATATTTATCCTCCTTGTGACATCAATGATTGATTCTGAATAGCCTAGTTTCTTGATTAACTTTAGAGTACAGATGTTTAACCCAGTTCCACCATCAACAAGGACCCTATGGATAGCACTTTTGTTGACCTGGACAAGTAAGTGCAAAGGATCATTATGCAGGGGTTTATGCAGCGGCACATCACAGTCTGTGAATGTGGCATGTTTTTTAGTAGCTATATGGTTGACCATCATTTGGAAGCTCTTGGGTGTTATGTCCCTTGGGACAGCTGCATTCTGAAGGGCTTGGTCAAGTGCCAGTTTATGCTGTGGAGATATGCGCAATAGGTCAAACATGGAGATCTGGGCAGGTGTGCGCTTTAGTTGATCCACTATGCTTGGCTGTGGATCTGAGTTTGGTGTAGGATTGGTAGTTACAGTAGGTGAGGGTGGTACTCCTTGCAAGATGACTCTGGAACAATGCATTGTTATAGCACATTTGTTACCTTGGTCTTTGATAGTGATTGTAGCTACATGGCTATCTGAAGGATTGAGGCAATTGATAACATTATCATTATTGGCATACGTATAGTTAACTTGTTTTGCTTGTCCACCAGACCCGGAGGCTTTTCCCTTGTTGTGATCATGGAAGGTATCATTGAAGATAGTGTGATTAGTTGTGCCTTTAGTTTGGGTATTTGTCACATCGATGACCCCTATGTCAATCAGATCTTGGTAGCATGTTTCAATCAGTAACAGTTAGACGTTTTGTGCCCTTTCACCCGATGAAACTCGCAGAAATCCTTGTCATTATACCACCTTGGTTTGTTCACATCCTGTTCAAAGTCCCTGATTTTAGGGAGAGTGATAGTGTTTAATTGTATCAACTTGCATAAAGTTGATTCTATCAGCTCTCCTAATGGTGTGAAATCTCATTGCTGGAATTGAAACCGTGGTCTGTGTTGATTCTGTTGTTGACTGTTTGACACAGTAGTCGCTTGTACAAGGGGAGGTTGGTTTTGGCTGTATGCTTATTGAGTGGGCCTTGTGGGGTTTTGATTGGCCATAGGTGTGCCTTGTAGTGACACCTGGGGTTGTGCATAGTTTACTGTCTTCACATCAATGACACCATCGCTAGTGACATTTTTGTTTTTGTTCCACCACTTAGTTTTGTCTGTTGCATTTTTGTTTGTATTTTTTTGTGTTGGATCTGGAAGGATTCCTCATTTGAATAAGTTCTGATCACAAAAAAATCCTCATTTGATGAGTTGTTTGTAGTTCAGAGCTAATTGTAACTCTATTGTGAATGACATGTCTGGAATTAGATTGTCAACAAACATGACTATTAGGTCTTGTTCAGGCACATCATATGTTATGTGGTTTGTCATATTCCTCCATCTCTGTAGGAACTTCATAAAAGACTCTCCATCCTTCTATTTGATATCGCAAATATCCTTGATGGTGACCTTGTGCTCGATGTTATGATGGAAGTGAGCTATGAACTTTTCAGCCAGTTCACCCCAAGACTGAATGCCATGAGGTAAATGCAAGAACCATTCCATTGTTGGTTCGGCCAAGTTTTGTGGGAACAGTCGCATTAAATATGTTTCATCATGGGTGACTTCGATGCAACTAGAAAAAAACTCTCGAATATGTTCAATAGGGTTGGTATTGCCCCTATATTTGTCAAATTTAGGTACCGAGAAGTGATTTGGGAATGGAGACATGTGGAGAGAATGGTCAAAGGGGTATGGGTATAAATCCTCTACAGTGTAGGATTTAGTTCTCCCCTAATTTTGCATATCCATCATTTGGGTTTGAAGGGTTTGTACTTGTTGCATTAACATGTTTGTTTGATATTGAGGTTAATGTGTGAGGACGTTCCTCTGTGCGGTAGTGGGTATGAGGCTGCGCCTCTGTATCCCTTGAGTAGGGACATAGGATTTCATCCTAGGGAATTGATATTGATTTCCCACTGAGTGATTTGGAAATGGGGGCACATGAGTAGCCTGTGGTGGGTTTTGATGCATTTGTTGTTGTGTTTTAAATTGGGGTTGATATTGTTGCTGCTGAGGTTGGGGTTGAAGTTGGGGTTTCTATTGCTGAGTTTGGAATTGAGGAAACTGATGTTGGGATTGCTATTGTAGGGGTTGGATTTGAGGCAACTGAAGTTGGGGTTGTTGTTGCAGGGGTTAGAATTGAGGCAACTGAAGCTGGGGTTGTTGTTGCGGGGGTTGGATTTGAGGCAACTAAAGCTAGGGTTGTTGTTGTGGGGGTTGGATTGATGTCAGAATGGGCAAAGGTGTAGCCTTGGGTGGGCATTGACTGTAATTTGTACCTACAGAGATGGATCCTTGTGGGCATCAAGTATTGATCCCAAGACTAGTATTAGTTGACTGTAGCAGCGACATAGTTTCAGAATAGTTGATGTTTGGTGTAGCTTGAGATCTTGATTGCCTCAGCTATGTCACTAAAGGTGGGAGCATACTAGTAACCATAGGTGCACTTAGTTACAAGCATGTCATCTTTTGAGTGGAAGATGTGCTGGCCTGGTTCATGTCATTGGTTTGACTGGGTATCATTTGTGTTAATGTGGGTAATACCAATGGTGGGAAGATTTGAGAGATAGCAGGCAGTATCTAAGGAGGTTGAGTAGTGTTTTAACCTGTGAGAGGGTTTTTAGGCCATATGGTTGATACACTAAATTCAGCAGGGAGCTTGACTCCTTTCTTTATCAACATGGCTAAGAAGCGTTCGGGATTTCTCTCTACAACAGCGTTAACTACTTGTGTGGAATAAACATCTTTCTCTATATCCTCTAGTTCCTCTTCTGTGACATTTTGGAAAAGAGCTGCCCCACAGGGTTGTTCAAGGAACAGAGTAAAACTGGTATTTATGAAAGGATCATTCTCTTGCTATGTTTCCCAAGTGAGGAATTGGTTGATATATGACTCATCAGGTTGTGTTCTAGCCTTAGACCTTGTGTAAGGCCCTCCATGAGGTTTTTGAGACATAGTGTGGTCCAGGTTTTGTAACTAAAACAAGTGATCTATAGAAAAAAAAGAAGAATATCCTTTCTACGGAAGTCTGAGTTATGTTTAGGACAAGGGTAATTCTAGGGATAGATTTTGATATAGCTTGATCTCAAAGTGGTGATGATATAAAAAGATAAGATTTTCCAACCTTTTCCTTGGAAAAAGTCACTTTGATAAGGATGATGATGTTTGATATGATGAGATCAAGGTATTTCAAGTCTGAGCTTTCGAACTAACAATGTTTTTTACAATAATCATGCTTTACAAAGAAGGGATGATCTTTAATGTTTAGAGATTCACACAATGTTCTTCGTATTTTCCTGGGATAGACACTAGTTTTGGACACCAAATGGAGATTTCTCTCATGGTTTTTTTAGGTTAAAAATAGGTGTAATGTATCTCTAGTCAATTGCGGTACAAATCCACTAATTGCATAAAAGTAAATGGTCAATTGCGGTAGTTTATCACCGATTGCGGTAATAAACAATATGATTGCAGCAATAAATAAGTTAACTGTGACAAACTTCCTTCAATTGCGACACAATGCGGGCAATTGTGGTAAATAGGAAACAGTCTCAAAAAGACTAAGAGATGGGTATCACTGCTTGACCATTTTGATATTTTTGGAACAATGCTTCTGATTTGCAAGATAGTTGACATTGACAACCCTAGACTTTAACATGTTTGACTCATTTTGACAGTTTGGATGTTTTGTTTTGTGTTTTCAAAAACTAATCAAAGAAACAAGCACAATAGACACTGTATTTTGAAGAATGAAGACTGACACTGTGTATGTTCTACAACTTTTTTAAGTTGCAAGGTTATCATGAGGTCTCAATAATGAACAATCAGATTTAATCTAGGTCAATGGCTTCAGAATACAATGTTATAGGCCCAATGCTTGAATGTTTGTTAGCTCACACAACAATTGTCACACTGCTAGGACACGAAGGTCCATAATGTAGGTGCCTATATTTTTTTTTTTCTAGGTATTGTTGCCGAGAAGTGAAGATCTCTTTCACTACACAAATACTGTGAGACACATATGTTGGGGATCTTGGGGGGAAATTCTGCAACCCCTTGCACTATAATAAGGTACCTTTTCGAAGGTAAAATGGGTTGGCCTCTAATTAATCAAGGTTGTAGTAAGGGTCTGTGGTGTCTCTCCAATCGGTTTGTATGTGTGTGACTCATTTAAGAGCCTAGTTGATCATGTTGGCTCTTTAGAGATATTCACTTGATCGAGACTATCACCAACACACCTCGCCCCAGCTTGGCTAGATAAGACAAAACTTTGGTTTGTGCCTTGTTTATATACCGATCGGAAGGATTACCGGTTTAAGGTCATTCTTTGAGGAAGAAGCACGTTTCCTGGACAGGCATTTCTAAAAAGTACAAAGGTTTCTAATCTAACAGTTTGTGCAAGTGTACCCAAAACTCAAGACACAAGGTAAATTGATTAAGCTCCAAAAGTTTGAAATGTGAACTAAGCTACACCACCATACAAGCACAAGTGTTCAATTTTAAGCCCAAAAGTAGGTGTTGATTGCTTGTTCAATTTTAATGCACCAAATCAAGAAATTCTTTGCCTTATTCAATTTTAGTCCCCACGTCAATTTAAAGTCCAATTTTTAAATGTGAGATGTAAGATGTGTGACAAACACTGTTCTTTTTAAACCCAAATCGACAAGTGAATGAATTTTAAGTTGTATTGTTATCTTGCCTCCTCAATTTGTACATGTTAAAGAAAGTGTTTTAGAATCTTCAGAAATGAAAGCTTTCAATCCAAAATAGCAAAATATTCAGAAACTCCGGGATTGTTGAGATTGCTGAAATTAATGGTGACTTTATACTTACCTGTGAATCTCTTAATTGAATCAATGTACCTCATGTTTTATTCGCTTTGATCGTTAGCTATGATTGTGAGAATAGCCCTTTGTTGTGAAAAATAGTTGATGGTTCTCCTTCTGGCAGCTCTTAATTCTCTAGCACCTGGTATGCGTCTGATTATCCTCTTGGCCATTAGTCATTTTCTCAATCCCAAGAAATCAAGAAAGAACACACAAAAAGAAAA
>MU226026.1:770339-793031 GCA_018584345.1 Thuja plicata
ACAGTCTTTCATAAATCTCCTAACAGAGTGCATACTTCATTGTATGTTTGTAAATCCTCTAACAAGGTGGACCTAGCAGTCCTAATTGCTTCTAACAGGGCAGATCATCAGAAGTGATCAATGTAAGACTTAACCGGCCAACTTTATACTGCAGTACCAAAGTTTTGTGGGTACCATCCCCACCCCAGTTTTAATTTCTATCTGGAAGGTTTTTGGGTCACCAAATCTTTGTGTTTATGTGTTATGAATGATTATATTTTCATGCTTGCAGTAGATTAGATGAATGAATGGTTAAATATATACAAGTGCATAAATGACTTAAAAGTTTAAGAGTTACTGATTCACCCCTCCCCTCTCAGTAACTTGGTTAGTCTTGATTATTTCCAACACATGGTATAGTAAATATGTCTGAAACATAAAAGCAACTGTGCAAGTCTTATACATATCCATATTGAAAAGTGAATACAGTTCACTGTTGTATACTATATGTTGTCATCAATGACAAACATACAATCAACTATTTGCATAGAAGAAAATCTCCAACAATCTCCCCCTTTGATATTGATGGAAACATATGATATGAAAAACACCATCAACTCAAAGTATCCTCCTTATTTTTACAATCTTCTTAATATCCTCATCAAAGATTCCTCTCCACTATTGCATCTCTTTTGACTGTGTTTTTATTTTCATGACTATATACTCCCCCAGAGTATATGCTCCCCCTTACTATATACTCCCACTTTGACATCAATGGAAAAGGGTGTCAAATACCATTAAGCATAGGTACTACTCTAGAAGTATAGTAAACCATTCATCAGTCACCAAGGACTAATGCTCTTACTTAAAATTCTAATTAGGCTCGGGAAAGGGAATTACTCCCTTCTTTTTCCTGAGATACTCAAAAGTATCTTTTGATAAAGGCTTTTTAAAAATATATACTAATTGTTCTTTAGTGCTCACATAATCCAATTTTACTTCTTTGTCTGCAACTTTTTCTCTTAGAAAATGATATTTTATTTCAATGTGTTTTGTCTTTGCGTGCATCATAGGGTTCTTTGACATATTGATAGTGCTAGTTTTATCACAGTGAATAATAATAGGATAATC
Source organism: Thuja plicata (assembly GCA_018584345.1). Lineage (NCBI taxonomy): Eukaryota > Viridiplantae > Streptophyta > Pinopsida > Cupressales > Cupressaceae > Thuja > Thuja plicata. The sequence goes on from MU226026.1 coordinate 771,450, forward strand.
AATCTGAATTCCAAAGTATTTTATCATCGGTTTGATCCAAACAATTATAGAAAAATTCAATGTTGCTACTACATATTCTGCCTCAGTTGTTGACTAAGAAATAAAATTCTACTTCTTGCTTGTCCAAGTGACCAATCTGTCTCCAAGGAATATTTCTCCTCCTAAGGTACTCTTTCTGTCATCAATACAACCTACCCAATCAACATCAGTATACATATGAAGTTGTATATTTTCTGAGTTAGGATACCATAAACCATAGTCTATAGTTCCCTTTAAGTATCTGAATATTCTTTTTATTTTCATTAAGTGATTTTTTTTAGGTTCAACTACAAATCTTCCAACAATGCCAACTACATTAGAAATATCAGGTCTAGATTGAGTGAGAAGTATGATTTTTCCAATCATAGATTTGTATAGTGTCTTGTCAACTGCTGTGGAATCATCATCTTTAGTAATCTTGCTTCTTTTTATCATGGGGGTGCTTACTGGCTTGCAATCTTCCATCTTGAAAGTCTTTAATATCTCCTTCACATATTTAGACTAATTTATGAATATGCCTTTGTATGTTTGTTTTACATTTAATCCCAAAAAATATTTGATAGGTCCAATCATGATCATTTCAAACTCACTATGCATTTCTTTAGCAAAATCTGCACTAAGCTTGTCATTACCTCCAAAAATAATGTCATAAACAAAGATAGCAAAAAGTAGTAGTCTGTCAAGTGTCTCTCTTATGAATAAGTTGCAATCTACTGCTCCATTTTTTAATCCAATCTTTGTCAAGTAACCATCAAGTCTCTCATACCATGCTCTTGGGGCCTGTTTAAGTCCATAAAGGGCTTTCTTTAGTCTACATACCATGTCTAGTTTTTCTGAAAGTTTGAATCCTTCAGGCTTCTCTATGTAGACTTCTTCCTTCAAGTCATCATTCAAGAAAGCTAACTTGATCCATCTTATATACTTTGAAGTTCTTGAAGGTTGCATAGGCTAAAAATAAATTTATAGCTTTCAGTCTTCTCACAGGGACAAATGTATCAGAATATTCAATTCCTTCTCTTTGTGCATATCCTTTACATACCATCTTTATTTATTTCTTATCATTTTCCCATCTTCATTCATTTTGTTTCTGAATATCCACTTAGTTCCAATCACATTCTTGTCACAAGGTCTAGTGACCGATTCCCATGTGTCATTCTTCATTATTTGATCTAATTCTTCTTGCATTGCACTTTACCAATATGAATCATTACATGCATCTTCAACACTTAAGGGTTCAATCTGTGAAAGTAAGCATACCTCTTCATCAATGGTTGAACCTTTTTCTCTTGATCATGTCAAGAATTTACTCCTCTAATCTCCAATGATATCTTATTTAGAGTGGTATTTAGATGCGTATTTTGAAATTTTAGGTGTGACACTCTCATCTGTAATCTGTGATTCTTCTTGACTTGGTTCAGGGTTATTGCATGATACATCAATACACTCAAACATTTCATCAATAACTGTATCCTTATTGATTGTTCTAGATTCATCTTCAATCATAGGTGCATATTCATAATATCTCTCTTGAATCATGAACGTTTCATCAATCTTCACATGTGCACTCTCAATGATTTTCTTCAACCTTAAATTGAAACATCTATAAGATTTTCTCTTAGTAGAGTAACCAAGAAAATTACCTCCATCACTTCTAGCATCAAATTTTCCAACACCATCATCTCTCTTGATGTAGCACTTTCTTCCAAAGATTCTAAAGTATTTTACTATAGGTACATTACCAAACCAAAGTTCATAAGGTGTTTTTTCTATGCCTAGTCTTAGTTGAATTCTATCGATAGTATAGAATATTGTATTGACTACATCTCTCCAATATGTGTACGCAACTTTTCCTTCAATCATGGTAGTGTGTGTTGTGTCAAGTATTATCATGTTCCTCCTTTCTACAATTCTATTTTCTTGAGGGTTCTGGGTGCACTTGGTTGTCTTTTGATCCCATGTTCTTCACAGTACTCAAGAAACTTATCAGAGGTGAATTCTCCTCCTCTATCAGATCTCAGAAATTTTATCTTTAATCTAGATTCATTTTCAACTTTAGCTTTGAATATTTTGAACTTCTCAAAAGCTTCAGATTTGTCTTTTAAGAATGCAACCCACATCATCCTGGAGAAATCATCAACAAACAAAATAAAATACCTTTCACCATAGTATGATCTTGTTTGAGTAGGTCCACATAGGTTTGTATGTATTAGATCTAATTTGTTCCCTACAAATTTTTGTTTTCTTTTGAATGAGGTCCTCACATGCTTCCCCATCACACATTCCATGCACATAGTATCAACTAATCTTGCAATACTTGGAAGGTCTCTTACTACCTTTACATTACTTATCTTCACTATGTTGTCAAAATTGATATGACAAAGTCTCTTGTGCCATATCCAATTGTCATCCACTTTTGCAACAAAACAACTTACTTCAGAGTTGAGCTGAAAAACATTACCTTTGGTTTTTGTGTCTAATGCAATCATGTCTCCTTCTTTGTTGTTAATAATGCATCTATTTTTTTTAAATTCCAACTGACATCCTTTATCTAGAAACTATCTAGCACTCAATAGGTTATGATGCAAACCATCAACATACAGAACATCATTTCTTTTGTTCTTTCCATCTAATGTGATATATCCCCTACCAATGATAGGTTTGGGAGTGTTATCTCCAAATCTAACCATGCCACCTTTGTACTTGTCTATATGTACAAATAGTTCTTTGTCACCTTTCATGTGATGTGAACAATCGCTATCTATGATCCAATCTATGCTGATGTCTTCTTGTGAAACTAAGGCCAATTCTTGTGCTTTCTTTTCATCTTCAATTTATATTATATCAATCATTTTTTCATTATCTTTAATTGCAATAAATCCAATTTCATCTCCTCCTGAATCATTATCAGTTACACCATCTTCAGCATGATAGCATTCCTTAGTGTATTTGGGTTTGTAATCTATTTTTTAATTCTTGACTCTTGTAGGAAACTTGGATGCAAAGTGGCCAACTTTGTTGCATGAAAAAAATTTGAATGTTAGTTTTCCTTCATATTTTCCTTTAACTTTCCTTTCCTTCTTAGCAATCATAGCAATGATTTCTTCTAGTTCTGTATCAACTCCTTTCTCAACATTACCAGAGATTCTTAAGGATTTCTTACCTTGGACTGAGGCTTTGAAATCTATTTCCATTTTAGGTTTTGTCTTCAATCTTGATATCTCAAATGTTGATATTTTACTAATCAAGGTTTCTCTTTTGAATTCCTTTGAGAATTGCATGGTTTCATCCAAGATGTTTATCTTGCTTTCATAATTTGTGTTAAATGTGGTCATCAATTTGTCTATTATATCATCCTCTGAAATTTCTCCACCATTGTTCCTAATTCCTGAGACTGTTTCATTAATCCTCTGATTGTAGGATCTGATGTTTTCTTCAGGTAACATCTCTAAATTGTTGTATCTTTTCTTCCATGTCTTTTTGTGTGCATTCTTGGCTTGGATGTCTCCTTTAAACATGTCTTCTAGGTATTTCCAAATTGAATATGCTTTGTCTTCCTTCTTGATCTCAAAAAAATCACTTTCAGATAAGGCACTGATTAGGGCTTCTTTGGCAATTGCATTTTGGGTGAATACTTCCTTTTGTTTATTAGTAGAATCTTCTTCTCCAAGTTCCTTCAAGGTGGGAACATCAATTGCATGAGTAGAAATCTTAAAAATCTCAAAACAAATGCACTGAAGATGTGTTATCATTTTGTTCTTCTAGTCAAGATAATTCTCTCCATCAAACTTAGGAATCTCTTTCCTGAAGTACGCCATTTGAACTACCTTAAGCTATTAGGATTTCTCTCCAAGGCACTTGGCTCTGATACCAATTGTTGGAATAGTCCCAAGGGATAATTGAGAGGGGGGGGAATCAATTATCAGCTATTTTAATTCTTTCCTCCAATTAATTATAGTATAACATTAAGCATATACACATTCAGATAACATAAATAGAACACCATAATTTTGGTTATGGGGAAACCAAAATAGGTAAAAAACCTGATGGGAATTAGCACCCACAAAGAACTGTAATTGATTATAATAATCCTTTTTAGAAGATCTTACAACCCTTTTAGGATTTGATCTTTACAATGTAATAAGTACAGTGACTTGGTTAAGGGTTGGACCATGTTAGGAGTCTTTTACAAATAACCATGTTAGGTGTGAGGACTCACTGTCCAAAAGCTCACTGCTAAAATGTTGAAGGCTACAACCTTTAGGAAAATAGATACACACTATATCTAATAATGATTTTTTTGAGTAGACCTACTGTCTTGATTAGTTCCAATGTATTGTATGCTTTCACTGCTTCTTCACATAGTTCTTTGTCTGATGAATGAAATGACTTTACTGTCCCATAACAATCAGCATTTTGTTCTATTCTTGTTCTATCTCTTTTCTTCTCATTCACAATTGGTGATCTTCAAATGAACTACTATAAGTATCTTCTCCAAAATATATGATCTTTGTCTTCTTTAAGAATCCCTTCAATGCTTCTCTTTTCATCCAAACCAAGTCAAACTGAATAAATGCATCGCTTCACATAGTCAGCAGCCACCAAAATTACCCAAACGTCATGCTTCAGATGAAACACAATTAGTGCCTCTCATTAATTATCTTAGACTCATAACTAAACATGAATCTAAACATGTATATCCCATAGATAGATGCAACTAAAGAATTAATAAATTTACTCTCGACTTCCTAAAAACAATCTTCTGAAAGTGTGGCTGGTAAACAGAGTAACATAACACAACTATTACTGAACATCTGAATCTGCATGTATGTACATGGTATAGTAACTATGTCTGAAACATAAAAAAAACCACGCAAGTCTTCTACATATCCATACTGAAAAGTGAATACAGTTCACTATTGTATACTATATGTTGTCATTAATGACAAACATACACTCAACTATTTGCATAGAAGAAAATCTCCAATAGCTTCTTAAACACATATCTATTTTTCTCAGAGATGTCAAACACTGTAGGAGTAGCCATTACTTACTTGTAACTTTCTTAAGTAGGGTTTCACAAGATTTTGAAATGACGCATCCACTAGGGTTCTGTTTCAACTTTGATTCATCTTTCTAACCAACCAATGGTTTATCCTTCAACACTCTGATGCTAACTTTTGTTGTTCTCTTTGAATGCTCAACCTCAAATGCAAAGTGAGGATAAAAGATCTTTTACTGAATTATATAAAAGGTTATTTCATTTAATGCTTGTTGTCATAATGCAGTTTACATTGAGAATTTCAATCTTTGCTTCTGCCCAAGTTCAATCTATGCGTCTATGCATACTTTCTCCTTTCTTCATTAATTACATGAATCCATAGGCACATACTCAGAGGTGAGTATACCAACCATGTGGGGGTTTAGAGCTAGAATAGCTCCCCCTAAGACCATGAGGGTCATCTAACCAGAAGTAGAAGTTGCGTCCACTGTGGATGCATCTACTACCTTGTTAACATCATCATATTTCTTTACTTCAACCCTTATTTTACCTGAATATTTTGTAGCTTTTACAAACTTGACTTCCCCAGATTCTTCAAATAATGATTCTTTAGGCTTTTCTTGTTTTTGAGTTCTTGACCTGCAAAACCTTGAGATATGTCCTACTTTGCTACATGAGTTATAGATGATTGGAGGTCTATTGATATTTTTTATCATGTTGCACTACTTGGCTGTGTGTCCATTATAATTACATATCTGACATGTAAGGTTCTGATAGTTTCTCTGAGGTTGATTTCTCTGATTGTATTGAGTCATGTTTCTTTGGTTCTTTTGTGACTGATTTCTTTGACTTGTTCTGCAATGTATAGCCCTATGACCAAATTTATTACATGAGTAACAATAGCCATTGAAAGGTCTTACCTCTTTACAATCTCTTTCCAAGTGTCCATGCTTTTTACAAGCATAACAAGTTTGGTTAATTAGCTTGTGTTCATCTTTAGGAGGTTGTGTATTACCCTCTGGAAGATTCTTAGTTTTCTTTGCTTCTGTGGATTCTTCTTCTGCTTTCTTTCTTTCTTTCATTGTATTGATTTCAATTTGAGCTACACTATTTCCAACACTAGTAGTATCACCTTTTAGCTTCTATGCATAAAGTTGTGATTGAATTAGATCAAAACTTGTGTGTAGTTTCTCAATTTTATCTTTTGCTTCTGTTAGTTCAAATTCTATCTTTTTCTGGATGTTTTCCAACTCCAAGATCTTTATATTCACTTGCATAAGTTCTCCATCTAATTCTTTACTTTATTTGGTCTTTTCTTCAATAGTAGTTAGGCTATCAGTAAGCTATTCATTCAGATCTTCAATCTTGTCCTTCAAAGATATGTTTTCTTCATTCAGCTTTTTAACCATTTTTCCCAAATCATTTGTGGAGCAATCTTTTAGATCTTTCCTTGATTTTTTGATAAGAATTTTGGAGCCATCAACTTTTAGTTTAAGTTCTTCATTTTATTTTTCGAATCTATCAAGATTATCAAGGGATGCTTCAAGATTCTTTTTTAGATGTTTCTCTTCTGTTGAATCCATGATCTTCTCAAGTGGTTAAACTTTCTTTGAGAGGACCAAAGCTCTCATGCCAATTGTTAGAAACACAAAGAGGGGGGATGAATCAGTGTTTGTCTACTTATCTTTATTTTAGAAACTTTAAACTTACATCTAATAGATAGAAATTGAATAATAACACATAACACAAGATATGATTATGAGGAAACCTTGATCAGAGGAAAACCCCGGTTGGAATTAGTACCCACAAATGATTGTTCTAGTCTAATGAACTTGTTAGAGTTCCTTTGGCCTGTTAGGAGTAGTCTTTATAATGAAAGTACAATGACCCTATTAGGAGTCTTTACAAAACCCTATTAAAGGTGGTTGGCTCACTGCCAGAGCTCACTACTCAATAGGATGAAGACTACAACCTTTAGATAAAAGATATACACTATATCAAAAGGATGAACTAATGTTCTGACACTGTTTTCTGATCAGTTTCATTTATGTGTTGATGCTTTAATATATTGAATACATCTACTTCATACTGATTTTCTTATTTTTCTCTTCTCAATATCTTCTCTTCTTATTTTACATTCACACACCCAAAACAAAAGTGCATGTCTAGTATATATACATGCCTGAATAGACCCGACCAAAAACAAGACCTTAGTCGGCCCAAAAACAACATACACAACGCTTCCAAAAAAATTTGCTTAAGCATGTTTACATGAGTGTTAAATGAATAATTAAAATCATATTAAAATAGGTACATGGCCATTACAAAACAAAATATTATACGCTAATCCAAAATCTGAAGTCAGCTTCATACTTTGTTTTCTGAACTGCTAGTGGCTCTTAAACTTCCTATAACTTCTCTGTACTGTCATACCATACCATGTGTGTATAGAATAAGCTTAATTACATGTCATAAAGCTTAAGTATGGATGTTCATAGCCTAACTCAATTATACGCATGTGCACTTGTGCTCTAATCAATTGCATATCTTTGTACTACTCTATTTTGTGTACTTAGCCAATTTTGATCTTCAAAGTTTACTATCAAAACTTCATATGACTTTGTTGCCATAATGAAAACACAAAATAAGTCATATACACCCTGAGTGTAAACTTGCCAATAGTACTCAGTAGCAGTGATGATGTACTTATGTCCCTTCGAGGATAGAGGGGTGATCTTACTAATGAGGTTGAAGCCCCAACATGAGAATGGCCATGAAGGGGTGATGGGATGTAGATCTTGTACCGGGGCATGAATTAGATTGGAATGTTGTTGACATGGTAGGAATGTTTTCACAAAATCACAAGCATCATGTTCCATTGTGGGCTAATAATATCCTTCTCTTAAAAGTTTCTTGGCTAAGACCATGCCACTCATGTGGGCACCGCAAATTCCACCGTGTACTTCCTGTAATGCTAGGGTGACCTCATTTGAGTCTAAACATTTAGAGAGGACATTGTGATATCCTTGATGATATAGATTATTAGCTACAAGTGTGTATCAAGATACTTTGTGAATAAGGTTTTGGCATTGGTTATTTGTGAGGTGGGGGGATATGATGCCATTTTTTAGATAAGCATGCATGTCGTGGTACCACGGGGACTGGGGACCAACCAAGATATACACCATTTCATAATTGGTATTCTCATAAGAAGATACATGAAGCTCCTCAACCAAGAATTTAGTATGTTGCATTCCAATAAATTTCTAGAAGGGATCTAATGGTGGCCATTGCATCTGCTACCTTGTTCTGTAATCTGGGTACCTATGTGATCTTCAAGCTTAGAAAGTGCTCTTCATTTTGTCTACCAATTCTTTGTAGGGTAGAAACTTATCATCTTTTGTCTGGAATTCATCTCAGATGTTCTTATTATGATTTTTAAATATCCAAATACTTATAGTTTTGTGATGTTCCATTGAATTGTCATTTTTACCTCAAAGATTAGTGATTTATACTCTGCAATATTATTGGTGTAGGGGATCCTAATTTGAATGATTTAGGAATGTATTCACCTTGATGGGTGATAGAGTATTCCTTCCCCTCACCCATTAGCCATATAGCATCCATTAAAATAAAGCTTCCAAGTATGTTGTTCTTTGACCATGTCAGGAAATTCCATGGCTAAGGGTACACATCCACTAGTGGTGCTTTGACCAACTGATCCACATTGAATTTTCCTTTGATTGCCTTTATATCTACATATTGGATATCAAACTCACTGTTGATGGGACTTTGTGACCGGGTCTGCCAATAGAGGTAAGTTGTCACCGGGTACCGGGGTACCATCCAACTTTGCCTGTAAAGGTTGTCCAGGGAAATGAGATTCCTCGGGCCTCCAAGCACATGAGAGTCGGGTCTCGACAGTGCAGGGCTCGATTGGGAGATGTGACTATTGTTTTCAAGGGGGATAGTTGGTTATCTTCAACTCATCCACTCTGGAGATTTAGTTAAGTGCGGTTTCCTCCAAGCATGATTTCACTTAGAAAATAAAATTAAAAAGATACCGCAGGGTTAGAGATGTTTCATCTACCTATAGTTATGCTTAAACATTCAAAATATCAATAATGCTCTAACACACTACACTAAATACCAAAGAAATATACAACCATCAGTTCATATTTTATCAGTAGCAAAGGAAAGGAGGTCATTAATCTACTTTAAGCATCAGAGCAAAGGACATGAATAACACAAAGCATAAAATATTGTTAACCCAGAAGATAGAATGCCAACAACATCACTGAGAGAAATCTTCCCCCTTCATTAACATCTTTTCCAGCAAGCATTGGTGTGTGATACAATGATAAATCCAAGGGAGCATTTAACTACTAAAAAGATTAAAACTATGGAGCATTGAGCTCTAATAGAAACTCAAAACTGAGAAAACCAAATTGCTATTAACTATGGACTGCAAAATCATCAATTTTTCTGACCCTTGGAATGAGGTTAGACTTATTATTTATACACATCACTTGACCTAAACCTAACCCTAACTTATTTCACACTTTACAATATAATACATTATCCGGTGGCCAGTACTACTTGCACCATGCTACAAAAGACCTTGAGATGGAAAAGGCCTGACACGTCAGAAGAATAAGAAAAGAAAGGTGGAGTGGAAGAATCATCCTCAAGAAGAGAGTCGGGAGGAGAAAGAAGAAATATGATCCCCTAGGGATTGAGGCTACATCCCTCATAAATGGGAGAGTAGTACCTTGTCTCTGATGCGTCAGGTGTAACATTAAAATGAGGCCTTGGGAAGACCGTCTTTTAGAAAACCTCTTGTCAAGCCGACGTGCCTTGTTGTGGTTACCCATCTTCTAACAACCTTCATTAACTACCCTGAAAGTGACTGGTTAGCTTTGGGAACTAGGACATGGGTCACTTGAAGAATTCAAAAATGTGGGATCTGAAACCCCAGGATCTGGGAACTTGTGTTCCAAAAGAATAAAGAATACAAAACATGGTGCTGGTTAGATTCTCCCAGATCCAGAGAACTTTATTACTTATGATTTTTCCCATGCTTCCAACACTTGTTTTATGCTTTCCTCATCTACATTTTGGATGCTATCCCACCAGCTTCAGACAGCCTCCAACGCATCCTCAACTTCTCCAGCCCTACTCTAGAATTTGTCCACCATCTTAACGGCATCATGTGACCGGATCATGATCTTTGACAATCTAGTTAGCCTGCCCTGGTCAAAATCTCTGGCTAGCAAATACAGGGACTCCATTGGCTCATCAAACTTGCTAAGGACATAGTCCTCTAGGGTACATGTTCCGGTGGTGAAGGGATCAACTTGTGATACCCCAACCATGAATGCCTTGAATAAACCCAAAGGATATCGGGCCATAGTCAGCTTCTCTTTTAAGGTCTTAACCAGTTCCTTGCAAACCTCAATTTTAAGGGCAATTCTGGAGTACTGGACCTGGAGTGAATCATATGATTCTTCTCTAAAAATACCAGATTTTGTGGAAACCTCCTCGCATAGGTTATGGATATCTTCCAACCTGGCCTTCCACTTCTCCTATTTTCCCAAGTATTGCTCCCATATCTGAGCGGAGCTTCTCACGTGGCTGAGAATGAGATCAACTCTGTAGAGGTCCAAGAGGGATGCCACTAGGAATTCTTGCATCACTTTTACCTGTTCAGCTGCCCACCCATCCACTACTTGCACTTTCTTCTTCATTATGTGTAGAGACTCCACATCACCCTATGAAAGTGGCAATCCAAAAGAGGGGGTTCTGGGGTGGACTTCAGTAAAGGCCATGTTAGTTCTACCAGAAGCACAAGGAGATTGGCATTTTTTTCTCTTTCCTCTTATAGCTTCTAGCCTTGCTTTATGTATAGGCCTCTATTGCCTTGGTAGCCTCTTTCAGCAAGTCTAATTCACCTTGCTTGTCTCTCTTTCCCAATTCTACCTTTGTTATATTGTATTCTTTGGGCCTTACGGCTGCTGCATCTATGTTTGTTGGGGGTGTTGCAATGATTACAATGGTACTTCTTGCTGGTTTGGTCTAGAGAGTATGGAACACCTGCACTTTCTTAGGCTTCTTTGCCTTTGTATTCATGTCCATCATCTTGGCCAACAAGAGGGGAGCACTTGTGGTTTCCGCCAGGGCTTTCCTCTTCTTAGATTCCACCAGCCATTGGGGTAGTTGGGGCAGCCTTGTTTCCAATATCTATTCATTAAGATCCCTTTTAGAATCTGGCAACACATTCCTAAAGTGTATGTCATCTTCGGCCTCCTTTTCTTGCTCCTATTCCGGTTCTCCTTGTTCTTGTTGTTTTCTTGTTTCCTACTCTCCAGAACCCTTGATGTAATCCACCATGCTAGGATCTTCTGTGGTATTTCCTAGGATCTTTTTCTTGATCCCAGTCTCTATATTTTTAGGGACTTCATCTTCCCTAGTGGTATTAGTAATTTCTTCATTTTCTTTATCCGAGACCTCTTGGTCCATTTTTTGTTGTTGTTCTTGGGCCTTATTGGCCTTGTCTACTATAATTTTCTCCTCCACCAGGAGATTTTCTAGAGATGGGTGAGGTCACTGGCCAAATTTTAACAAGGCAGCCACCGTTACTACCTCACCAAAAGTGCTCCAGGGCGCTTGGTCACCCGGAGTTACCAAAGGCACTTGAAGCGTGATGGTTGGAGCTACGGTTTTTCCCTTGGGTCCGGGTTCTCTGACCATCAGTTGCTCATTTTTGGGATGCCTTATCATATCCCTGGTCTCCTAAACTAGTAGTTCCTCCTACTCAAGCTCTATGGGCACCTCTTCCTGAGCCTCCTGCTCTGATATATCCTTTTCTACTAGGATTTTTTTTTCTGCAGGGACTCCTTTATCTTGAGCTTCAATTTCTTTGACAGCATGACTAACACCCTGTTGAATCTCTAGAAGCTCCTCCACTGATAAGGTATCATCAAAATCATCATGTGGCAGAGAGGAGTCTGAAATATCCTCCAGTTTAGGAGAGTCTGAACTTACATCTACTAGGGGCTTCTCTGGCATACCGGGGGCAGCACTTGGTACAGGGGTCACGGTTGTTTTCTTTCTCCTTATGAGTGAAGCCTCGGTATCTAGAATGCTGGTAGACTCCACCTTAGAAAAAATCTATCTATTCATCATTACTTCCAATGAAGGGGACCCCGTCAGGTGAGCAGATGCCATTGGAGTGATTGGGAGACCAGCAGATACTTGCATATTGATTTGTTGGCTGGCCAGCTTCGCCACCTTCATTTTCTCATGCAGTTGGTACATCAAAATGGTGGGAATCTAAGGAGGTTCCTTGGGCACCTAGACTCCCTCTTTCTCTTTTCCTTTACTTACACTTGCTTCAATAGCCACAGCAGACGAAGAAGGTCTGGCGCCTGCTGAAGAGGGAATAGTCTTCTTGATCGTTGATTTCTTTCGAGTGCTCTTGGGGCACACCTGGGAAAATTATTTGTGACTTGCCTCTATGATGGTTTGGCATACCCCATCAATTGTTAAATCCTCTAGAGTGGCCCAATCCACTGGAGGGAGGTCTGATTTATCCAGCCCCTGTCCTTTGTATGCTAGATCCTCCAGTGGCCCACCATCTTTGAAACCCTTTGGGAAAGTTTGAAGGTCCAATGCTTCCATGAGCCCTTTGCTCATCCTTGTATGTTGTTAGGCCTGGAGATCAAAACTATCCTATCAGTCCACCCAAAATTCTTCAATATCCTCTTTATGCGGTGGGGACACCCAAGGTAGTGTTGTGCTAATTTTTCCGTGAGGATCATAGTTTTTTTGGGCGTGGTTGAATTCAACCAGCCCCAAGCTCTTCAGTTCATTGTCAGCCTCCCGAGCTATGGTGAGGCTGCATGTATAATTCCCACAAGAGAAAGGGAATGGGATATTGATGACCTTCTTCAATGTGAAGAAGGCGTGTAGATCCATCATCTGCCTGTAAAACTCTAAGAGAATAATTCTATCCCCACCATATCGGGGAAGAAGATAGGGCTTCCCATTGAAGCCTGTCACCCTGATGTAGGTGTAATGCCAGAACTAAATAAAATACTGGCCTTAGGATTTGACCAGCATCATTGCCACCTGTGAGAGGTGGTACCTAGATTCTTAGGTAAGTGTTAGAATGTTATTGTAAATGAAGGCATCATTTACCCAGCAAAAGTTTAGGAAACTAACCTCCTATTGTAGTTAGGGATAATGATCCCATGGTGTGACCTACCTTAGACCATTTTTGAGTTCTTTGGTTGTTTCCAGACCTTGAAAATCCATCATTTTCTATGCTAATACCTATAGTACATATGATGTCATGTAAAATTGGGAATTCTGGGCAATGGTCCTCATCTATGTATCCACATGGTTAGATATAATGGATGCCCAGTTGAAGGTCCTGTTGTGTGTTGTGATGCAATATAGGAAATAATACATCCACACCAAGAATTCTTGGGCATGGGGCCATTTGAAGATCCTGCATAAAAATATGATGCCCACTTTAATGGGCTCCTTGAAATCCCCGTGGGGAATTTCCAACTTCATTATTTTGTAGTCTCGCTTTGGAGACTTCAACCACTGACTGTTGAGGTGCTACCAGGAAATGATTTCGGCTTCACTAAATTCTTCCAATGATTTGGCTCTAGTGATGAAGGTGAACCATTTGAACTGAGGAATTCCCAACCCAAAAGCAAAGGTGGTAGCATCCAATGTGACAATTGTGGTGGGATATTGTAGTGGTCGGGGATTAGGAAGCAGGACTAAGCAAGTGCCTGCATTGTAGAGTGCTACTAGCTGCCCTATTAGTTTTGGTGACTACACCACACATGGAAATTTCTTGGTCTTTATGATGCTGGAGGAAACTAAGCAAGTGGTCATTTTGTCTCCTTCAACCTTTAACCTATAAATGGCCTGGATTAAACTTTGCAATTCAGCCCAAGTCCCGGGGTCCGTATCGGTTATTTCCTAAACTTTGGAGTCTCTCTTGGACCCTGAAATACCTCCATCCTTTGGATACTTGGAGGTTAGGGTTAGCTTTTCCAACATTCTTTCAATCTTCAACTTTGTAGCTGCCGAGGTAGAGGTGGTGGGTAGTTTTGGACTATTAGGAGGGGCAAAATTGTCAAACATTTTTAATCAATCTATCCACAACCTACAAGACCGGAGAACCATCAGGACATATATAAACATAATTTATAATTCTAGGAGATTGTCCACAAACCTGCACCTATCAAACAATAATTAGTACATATATCAAAAGTTCCAGAGTATCTAAAATGAACATGACTTAGCATTTTGGAGCATGCTGACAAGGTGGCAAGGAGAAGTAGAAGACAAGGTCCCACTAGAGGTCTAGAATCTGGACAAACTAGTCGTTACTGATGTGACTGGAAACAAGTTGTACTTTGCTCAATGTGCACTGACACGTGGTAAGATGGCAAGTAGTGTAAAGACATTTATGGTGACAAGTGGGCTAACATAGGGGAATTTATTTCTAGATGGGACATGGTTTGAATGCCCACTCATGGGAAATTAATCCTGCCATTATGGTGATGTGATGGAGGAGAGAGAAAGCTGCCATGAATCAAACCAGTGAGGTGTTGAGTTTGAACTGTGACAACTCTATTGCAATGAGCTCAACCTCAGGAAGCCAAAATACTTGATAGAGTGCAAAGAATTCATGAGCTTGAATAGATACACAGATCATATATATATATAATATAGGAGGGCTGAGGGCCGAAGCATATATACAAAAATATACATCATTCATAGTATAAAAAAAATAAACAAAATGTACAGTAGCTATCCTAAGACCAAAAATACAAAATGTACATTAACCTATAGCTACGCAGAGGGTAGACAACCCTCTGGTAGAGCCAACCCACCAACGAGTGGCAAACCAAAAGCAAAAAACACAAAAACTAGAACAAAACAAACCAAAAACCAAAACTAAAACAAACAAAATGAAGGCAAGAACCAGAAGACCTACCTGGGACTCTGAAGAATGGAAAAGAGAGGAGGCACTAAGACCACTCTACAATAGCTTTGACCTCCAATGCTCATGAACAACTATCGAAAATCAGCTCGTAGTTATCCACTAAGCTTAGAGTAATTCACACTTAATCGCACTTCAAATCGTCGAGGAATTGCTCTGAAAACTCTGTGTTTTAATTGCGGTAACTGTAAAAGTGACATGTAAATCCTATTTATACCCAATGTAAAAGGCAAGTTACCCTCTTTCCCACAATCTTCAGAATAGGCGAACCTTCAGACTCTGGGCCCAGGGACTCCATGCAACCATGTCTCCTTATGAGAAGGAGACATCATGGTGGAGAATCCCTAAGTCCAGAATCCGGCTCTGGAAAAGAAACAAACAACTCTAGGACCGGGTCCCAGAGACACAAGAGACAAAAGCAAAAACAAAACAAGCCTCACGGGAAGGAAAACTCAGAGAAGAAAACAAAAAGGAAACAAAGGCAAAGAAAAACAATGCAAGAGGCAAAGTGAAAAAGAGGGGACCCAACATTTTGCACACAAAATGTAGGGACGGATATGCATGGCATAACAAATGGCAACTATCTAGGATGAATGCCTTAGCTCATTTGAGAACCATAGAATCTTTGGTTAGCAAAACTGGAACAAATAATTACTCGAAGCATCATTCTTGCAAGGCGTGAAACGTATGAGAAAATATGGCCATACATGATTCAATCCATGGTCTTTTGTCAATTGTGAAGTGTGTGCTTTGGAAGGAAATCAAGCTGATGACCTTTGGGAGAAGCAGAGAAGAGCACTAAATATATCAACCCAAAGTCATCAAATTTGCTCATTTCTCCTGGATACCAGAATTTTGTCCCATCATTTCTTTTCTTATTATTTTATTCTCTTCTGGGTGGGAGGGCGGTACTTCTTTCACCATTAAACTTGAGCTTAGCTAAATTTTAACGACGGTACTTCTTTCACCCTTCCACCCACCTCAACTTGCCAAATGGGGAAGAAAAACTCCAGACATGGAAAGAATCCTAAAAGTTTAGACTTGGGTCAACCAACCAGTGTGATCGATCTACTCCTGATGTGTTCGATTACTTGTTCCCTCTTATTTTGATTTAACTGGTTACCAGACTTCCAGGGATAAATCTGATGAAGATTACTCATAGTTTGCTACCAAACTCACGAAATAACTCTGGAGACTAGACCAATTCCACCATGCTAACAATAGATTATGATCTCAACACAAATGTAGAAGGCACCATCTCAGAGACTAGATGTCATGCAAAGCACACCAGCCTACAAAAAGGGAGCAAAACACTAGAAACCCAGAAAAGAAAGAACAAAACTGAAAGTAAAACAAAAAATAAAAGGGGGCGGTCCTAGAGGATGACCAAAAAAACTATTTACAAAACAAGGCACCCCAAACTGGGGCACCATGAAAGAAATATTTACAAGCAAGGAGATTTACATATAATACAACTCTGGACAAATCTGCCTCATTCAAAGTAATGTTTGAGAAACTGTACATTAACAGGCAATTGGACAAGTTCTCTAGTCATGGTACTAAGGTGATAGGTATTTTCCCCACAGATCTCTGAGATCAAGTATGGTCTGAGCCAGAGCTGTTGGAATTTGCTGTGCTTTCCTTTCTTTTCCTGGGCTTTGTCCCACAAGAGGACCAAGTCCAAAATCTGAAACACCTTGTATTGGGCTCTTTGGTCAAACCATCATTTTATCACTACTTGGTGATGCAAAAAATGTTCAAGGGATATGTCTCATTTTTCCTCCATCCGCACTAGATTCAAGAGCTGAACCTCCCTAATGTTATCCTGGTTGCCAAATTCCTGCATGAACTACAAAACTAGGATCTGTAAGTTAATTGGGAACACTAGGTTCAGGCCATAAACCAGATGGAATGGGGATGTTACTAGGGCAGCCTTAATTCAAATATGATCCACCCAAAGGGTGAATCTCAGCTTTTGGTGCCAATCCGAGGGATTCTGTTCTAACAGGTGTTTGATCACTTCAAGAAAATTTTTGTTGGTTGATTCAGCAACACCATTCCCCTAGGGGTAATAGTTGCTGGAGAACTTCAAAGTGGTCTTCCAATCATAGGTCCACTCAAGTAATTGCACCAAATAAAATGTCAGACCATTGTCACACACTATAGCAAAGGGCATTCTGAATCTTGTGACAATTTTTTCTTCCAAGAATTTGATAACCACATCTGCCATATTATTTTTGCAAGGTATGGCTTCAGACCAATGGGTGCAGTAATCGGTAGTAATTATGATGTACTGGTGGTTGGAAAATGAGTTGGGTTTGATTTCCTTGATAAAGTCAAATTCCCATTGGGCAAAGGGTCTAGCTTCGAAAACTGGCTGCAAAGGCATGGCTGGGTTTCACTCCCGATGTGCCTCAGTTTGACAAGTATGGCACTTCTGGATGTGAGTGTAGAAATCTTTAAAGATATAGGGATAGTAGTACCTAGCCCAAAGGATCTGATGGGTGGTGGCATCAGTTGAGCCATGCCCGATTCCAAACTGCTCGTGAAATTATTCAATTATTTTTGTAGCTTGGACCCTTTCGATGCACTGAAGGTACACTCCCTCATAATTCTTACGATAAAGCATAGATTTGTTTATCATGAAGTGTGCACTTTTCAACTATAGGGTGCGATGTTTTTTTGGAGGAAATCCCTCTGGACATCTGTTATTTAACAATAAGTACACCAAATTGGTGTACCACGGGTCTCGAGTGATAGACTCCACTGTGTATGTTTGACATTCGATGTGGGGAGTCTCTTCCACCA
Source organism: Thuja plicata (assembly GCA_018584345.1). Taxonomy (NCBI): domain Eukaryota; kingdom Viridiplantae; phylum Streptophyta; class Pinopsida; order Cupressales; family Cupressaceae; genus Thuja; species Thuja plicata. The sequence goes on from MU226026.1 coordinate 789,326, forward strand.
TTACTCTGCTTAATCCCTAGCCTCAGACTATCTTCATGGGTTGCATTTCTAAATCATATTCCTAGAGGATGGCCATCTATTTCCCCCATCTTTCACCCAATTCACTTTGCATCAATAGAGATTTTATAGCCTGGTCCAGGATGATAGCATGCACCTTGCTCCAGAGAATGTAATGCTAGAATTTCTTCACGACGTGAACAAGAGAAAATGACTTCTTTTCCAATGATGAATACTGAACTTCAGCATTCTTGAAGGGGGAGCTCATAAAATCTATTGGCCATTCTTCCCCTTTGACCTTTTGGATAAATATTGTCACGGAAGAATGCAGCGAAGAAAAGGAGTAAATGTAGAAAGGGAGGGAGTAGTCTGGGCTAGCCAGAATTGGTGCCTCCATTATTGTCTATTTAATATGGGAAAATGCCCACTTTGTTTTAGGACTCCACTCAATTTTGGTATCTTTCTTCATCATCTCATTGAGTGGTTTTATGATCTCGGTGAATCCAGTGATGAACCGTTGGACAAAGTTGATCTTTCCAAAGAAAGATGGCATCTCTTTCTTGCTGTTAGGCATTTGTAGGTTTAGAAGCACTTCAACTCTCTTAGAGTCAATGGATATACCCTTCTGAGAAATAATATTCCTAAACAACTTCCCTTTAGTGACCCCAAATATGCACTTCTTGGGGTTGAGGGATATTTCATACCAGTAACACCTCTCACAAATCTGGGCGAGGTGGCCGGAATGGTCACACCTATCCTGGGAAAAGATGGTCAAATCATCCAAGTAGATGATTATGCACTGGTTCACAAGGCCCTCAAACACAATGTCCATAGCCTTCTAAAATGTGGCCCTATGTTAATCAAGCTAAAGGGCATCCTCCGTTATGCAAACATTCCCACTTGGTGGTGAACATTGTTTTGTCTCTATCCTCATATTTTACTATGACTTGGTTATAGCCAAAGTACCCATCCAAGAAAGACATCATTTGGGATCCATTCACTATCTGCAACACCTCATCCAATGAGGGGAGAGGGTGATTATCTTTCTTGGAGGCCCTATTCAAATTTTGGAAATCCACGCAAATGCGAATTTAACCACTCTCCTTTATCATAGTGACTAGGTTGGCAACCCACGTAGTATGCCAGATTGGAAATATTATCTGGGCTAAAAATAGTTTTTGCTCCTCTTGATTAATCAGAGGCTCAATCAGTGGGTTGATGGGTCATTACTTTTTCCAGAAGGGCTTAGCATCAGGTTTGCATGGGATGGTGTGAGTCATAATGGATGTATCATATGTCTTCAAATCCTCATACCCCCATGTGATCACATCTATGTATTCTCAGAGAACCGCGAGAATCTTATCCTTCACCTCAAGGAAGCAAGAGGTGTTGATGTGTATCATTTTCTCTTAACCGGGCTGGCCGATGTTTACTTTCTTAAATTCTCCTCCCTCAGAGGAGGATGATATCTTTTCTCAGCCCCGAGGGTCTGAGTTGAAGATTCCTTCAAGTGTGACCTATTAGAATAGTCCCAAAGGATAACTGAGAGGGGGGGTGAATCAATTATTAGTTACTTAAGTCCTTTTTTTTAATTCTTCTACTTTAGTATACAAAAAATCAGATAACACAGTACTCAACACACATTTTGATTACGGGGAAACCAAAAGGTAAAAACCTCGGTGGGAATTAGCACCCACAATAAACTATACTTATTTGTAGTAATCCCTGTTAGAAGATATTTCAACCCTGTTAGGAGTTGTACAATACAATGCAATAAGTATAGTGACCTGGTTAAGAGTTGAACCCTGTTAGAAGTCTTTTATAGATAACCCTGTTAGGGGTGGTGGACTCATTGTCCAAAAGCTCACTGCTTGATGGTGAAGGCTACAACCTTCTGTATAATAGATATGCACTATATCTGATGATGAACTATAGAGTAGACCTATTTTCTTGATCATTTCCAGTGTATTACAATCTTTCACTTCTTCTTCACATAGATCCTTGATGAATGAACCAACTCTGATAATCTTCTCTATACATATTTCTTTTCATTTCTTATCATTCACACTTGGCATATCACAATAGAACTGCTATAAGTATCTTCTCCAAATTAGAAGGTCATGTTGGCTCTTAGAAACACTTCATCAATATCTTACTCAACTTAACTAAGCATGCAAACAATATTAAGTCCACGCAAGTCAATGTTGAACAAACGCAACACTTCACTGAGTCGGCCTCACCAAATTAACCATAACTTTGCAATCATCTTGAAACATGTTTGGCGCCTTTAGATTTATATCATCAACTCATAATTAATCATGCATATACACACATATATCCTGAAGATAGGTGCAACTCATGAGACACATTATATATGTCGGCCCTAAACTGTTATACATCCAGAACTGTAACTGCTAATAACAGAATTGCATAACTTTACTGAAACATCGTATCTGGGTCTGCGTGTATGAACATGACATAATAAATATTTCAATAACATGTATCTATCCATGCAAGTCTTCATGTCATCATTCACATAAGTTCATACAGAATTACTACTATGTATTATATGTTGTCATCGATGACAAACATACAATCAATCAACTGCTCTGAATCAAATCTCCAACAATCTCCCCCTTTGACATTGATGGCAACATATGATATCAAAAACATCCTCTGTTCATGGTGTCCTCTTGCTTTTACAATCTTCTCAATATCCTCATTAAGGATTTCTCTAAATTGTTGCAGTTCCTCTGTCTGTGTTTTTGTTCCATCTATATACTCCCCTAGAGTATATGCTCCCCCTAAGTACATACTCCTCCTTACTATATACTCCCCCTTTGACATCAATGGAAAAGGGTACCATAGACCTTTAGGCACAGGTACTACTCCAGAAGTAGAGTAGTCAACCATTCATCAGTCACTTAATGACTGATGTCTTTGCTACTTTTTCTAAACAGATTTAGGAGAGGGAATTACTCCCAAATTCTCTCTAAGATACTCAAAAGTATCCTTTGATAAGGGATTTGTGAAAATATCTGCCAGCTATTCTTTGGTGTTCACATAGTCTAAAATAACTTCTTTATCTACAACTTTTTCTCTTAAGAAATGGTACTTGATCTCTATGTGTTTTGTCTTTGCGTGCATGATAGGGTTCTTAGACATGTTGATAGTGCTAGTATTATCACAATGAATAATAATAGGATAATCAACCTGAATGCCAAAGTCTTTAACCATCTGCTTGATCCAAACCATAGTTGAACAATTTAGTGCTACTGTAAAATATTCAGCTTCTACTGTTGACTGAGAAATATAGTTTTGCTTCTTGCTTATCCAAGAAACCAACCTGTCTCCAAATAATACTGCTCCTCCTGAAGTGCTCTTTCTGTCATCAATACAACATGTATGTGATGAAAACCTACCTATTGGGAGCACGCTCAGACATGCAAATGTTAGAGATAAACATCAAATAACCACGTTATACATATCTAAAGCATACTACAAAAATAACAAGTGATTCCATCACAACCTCCGATGGGCTAAACAAGGGCACCCAAGACCTTGTTGATTTGCTCTTAGATGATTGTGGGTGTGCTCTCCCAACACAATATTACAATCCCACTTGATCCATGGATGAAAACTAAATGCAAACTAATGAGATGAATGAAGAGCTCAAAGAACAAGTATTGAAAACTTGTCTCAAGCCTTC